>PDLN01000003.1:0-300025 GCA_003369635.1 Coleophoma crateriformis
CCTAACCCTAACCCTAACCCTAACCCTAACCCTAACCCTAACCCTAACCCTAACCCTAACCCTAACCCTAACCCTAACCCTAACCCTAACCCTAAGGATTAACTTTCGTAGTTCAATTAGGGTCTAGTAGTACTTACAAAGGTATCGTAAAAGTACGCCCGGGGTAAGCGTATACTAGTACTCGTTACCTAAATAGACTAAGATTTAGAACTCTATATTCAAGTAGATTAAATACTCCCAAAGTTAGGGAATAAGTAAAGCTTAATTCCCTAATTGGTTTACTATCGTATTTAAGTAAATTAGAGTAGAATTAAGTTTGTACGGGGGAATGGAAAGTTAACCTTAGAATTTATTTACGGTGTAACTAAGATTTTTCGCTAAGAAATACACGAACGTTTTTTATATATAAAAAAAACTTATTTACGGTGTAAATAGGGAATAATAATATTAGGGTAGGTACTTTAAAAGCTCTTGGATTCTCTAAGTAGACTCTTATTACTTAGGAGTAAACCTAACTCTAGTTTTAGTCTCCTTATTAACTTTATCTAGGGTCGTACGGAGTAGGTAACAAAGGAGCTATTCCTAGATTATACGATACTTAAGTAATATCTTAGAGCTCTAGAGGACCTCGAATAGTCGCTAGCTAGTAGCCTCTAGTCTAGGGGAAGCTTACTACTTTAAAGTATCCTTATAATCCGTAGCCTCTAGAGTATCTAAGTACTAATCTAAGATTACCTTCTAAGACCGTATAACCTTATACAAGCTAGCTTTTATAGGATTAGGGTATCAGATATATATAGAGGTCTTAAGAAGGTTAACTTAAGACTAGCTAAGTACCTTATACTATTTAGTATACTTTAGCTATAGGTCTAACTTAACTATAAGTAGCTTAGCTAGTAAGACTAGTTAACGCTACTAAGCCTAATCCTTCTACTATTAAATATCTTATTTAATCTTATCGTACGAAGCTAAAAGATCTACGTTAATAGCTAATTATTAAACTAGACTAAGGAATTTAACTTAGTAAACCTTAAGCTAGAGTAGGTACTAGGCTAGCTTCCGGGCTAGCTTCCCTAATATCTCGGTTTTAGTACGTAGGCTAGGTAGGTAGTTCTAAAGCTTTATTAATAACCTAGTATCGTTCTTTCTTACCTTTGAACTATAACTATATCCGTACGGGGGTAAAGATTTTATAATCTTTTACCCTCTACTTGTTATAGACCTTATTAGTATATTATCTAGTTGTATTCTAGTTCTAGCTTTTAAATAGGTATTAGTAGTACTAGAATCTATCTACTACCTAGATCTTAAGTTGTAGGAAAGACCTATCTAGTAATAATTAAACTATTATATAGTTGTACGAGCCTAGGAATTCCTAGATATATCACTAGATTTACTATCGAAGTTTAATTAGGGTCTAGTAATACTTGGATAGGTATCGCGAAAGTACGCTTAGTACGACCGTACAATAGTAGCCGTTACCTAAGTAGATTAAGATTTGGAAGTCTATATTCAAGTAGACTAAATACTCCTAAAGTTAGGGAATAGGTAAAGCTTAATTCCCTGATTGGTTTGCTATTATAATTAAGTAAATTAGAGTAAAGTTAAGTCCGTACGAGGTAACTCTAAGTTAACCCTAGAACTTATTTACCTAGTAACTAAGTTTTTATACTAAGAAAAGCATAGACGTTTTTTATATACAAAAAAAACTTATTTACCTGGTAAATAGGGGATAATAATGTTAGGATCTAATTTAGAAATCAAGGGATCTAAATTTATTCGTTTAGTATATAAGAGTAGGAAGTTCCTAAGTAGTTAGGAGCTTCGTGCTTAACTTTAATTATTCATTTACAACCTAACCTTGTCTTATAAATTATTACGTGCTTCTAATAAACTATTAGTAATCCAACCTAGTATATTACTCTCGCCCGGCTAGAGTAATTAGCCTTTAGTCACCTAACGTACTAGGGTACTAGTCAACAACCAGAACTATAAACTAGTTACCGTCTATACATAAGCCCCTACCTTCACCCCCGCTAAGGAAGCCTACTAGGTAGCCTATACGTACCTAGGACGTAACAAATACATTAGACTTTTAGCCCCTAAATTGTAATATCTATATAATCATTATAGCTATAGAGTTAAGATTATATAATTAGCTTATTTATATAGTAAAGGTACTATGTAGAAAGTTTGAAGACTTTACAATAAGAACTTATAGAGATATAAAGATTAAGAAATTGTGGATTTTGGTATATTTTCGAGTGTTTCACTCGCTTATATGTTTCATTTGCTTGTGGTCTACGTTATCTATTAAGAGAGGAATAAAATAGCATTTCGATGTTTTCAGGTCAACTCCATAACGTTTATAAATCAAAACTTTCAAGACTAAATAACTTGAAAACTAGGTGGACGAATAATTTCTTCCAACGGATCCAATTTGCGAATGATATCCCTCGGTCGCTATAGCTCCTAACCGAACCCATTTAGCGCAGCTTACATTAATTGGAGCTTTTCTCCTAGACCTGTCTGAGACACATCTGTCTGTTAAATCAAGACGCTTATTGTTAACTCGAAATAATTTATTTCCCCACATAGGGTGCAGGGTAACCTCTACGGTATCAGCCACTCAGTTGGTACCGCAAAAGCACTGAAAACATTACGGCTACAGTACACCATGTGAGATTTCAATAACGCTAGGTATATCTTTGGTAGGGTTTGAGGCGAGTGTCGAAAAAATAACGAAATTTGCGGTCTCGTTTATATTCTCAGGAGTTCCCTGTAACTCGTCATAGGCACGCTCCAGATAATCTAAACTCCTCTCCTACAAGGAATTTAGGTACTTCTTACTACTTCACCGCTAGCCATACAGCGTTGGAAACCAACCTGGACCTCTCAGCGGCCATTGCGGCTAATTCTTGGATTGACTTGGCGGCCATCAGTTCAAATTGTTGTATATTGGCTTCCAACTGCACGGCCATCCAATTCCTCAACTCCACTGAGATGAGCGAGTCCATACCGTATGTTCCCACGGCTCGTTCAGGGCGAATATCCTCAATCGGCATGGCAAGAAGTTTGGATAGCTTGATGACTATGGCAGTCTGAGCAGCCTCGATGGCAACATTATGTGTCGTAGCTGATCGAAGAGCATCGCGAAAGTCAAACTCGCCGCTATCTGCTAAATTTATGTCCGTTTTAGAGCTCCCTGCCCACAGGTGAACGAACTTTGGGTCTGGTCGTTGGACGGCGGCTTCATCGCTTCCTGAAGCTGGGTCGGCACGTCGTGTCGCCGCAAGTGTCTGCGAGGAGGATACATCCTTTGCGTGTGGATAAGTAATAGCGTGGTTGATAAGAGCCATAACCTCTTCTAGCTTCACTACACCCATTCCTTGGCGAATGGTGAACTCTAGTGCACTCGCGTTCTCAGCTGCGTAGCCTTCTCCTTCAACGGGCCCAAGATCAATGGTGCGGGCTGGAAGGCCATGGTTTGTGCGCCATCGTGCAAATGCATCTTGGAAAGTATTACCAGCACTATAATTGCCCTGTCCAAAGGAGCCAATAATGCCGGTACCGCTAGACAACAGGATGAAAAAGTCGAGTGACTCCCCGAAGACCGATTGCAAGTTTAATGTTCCTTGGACTTTCGGCAAGACTACCTCCTGCCACTGTGTGTAAGTCATATTGTTAAGGGTTGAGTCCTGGCTACAGTTAGTCTTCGTTCTACTTGTCACAGCTGTTGAGAATAAACCTACCTCAAGAACCATAGCACCCTGAATGACACCACGGATCGGCCGGTTTCCAGCAAGTTTGACAGTTTGTAGGATATCCTTGGTATTGAGCACGCTTCCCTTTTGGATCGTAACCTCTAATCCAAGACTACGACATTCTGCTAAGAAAGCCATAGTGTCGTCATCTCCAGCACCAGACCGAGACATGGTAATGATATGTCGGGCGCCTACCTTGGCCAGGTGCCTGATTATAGCTTTACCTAAGCCACCAGTGCCACCTATGATAAGGTAGGATCCGTCTTCCTTAAGCTTTGGGGGTAAAGGCTGAGGGCGCTTCACCTATAGGATACGAGGTTAGCTTGTCACGTTCTTGATAGGTGGAGGGGATTGAGTTGTCCGAAGTACCTTATATTCTGCTGTATCATCTAAGGTCATCACGATCTTCCCAATATGTTTCCCGGTCTGCATTAATCGGAACGCAGGCTCTAATTCCGAAATATTCTTCTTTGTGATAGGACCTAGAAGTTCGATTTTTCCTTTGCGAATCAGATTAAAAGCTGTACCGAGCAGTTCTTGTATTGCTGAAGGTTTGAATTCCATCAAGAGTGAAAGATCTACCGCCGAGAAGCTGACATTCTGTTCGAAATGTCGCATCTCAAGCCTAGTATTTGAGAGCAGGTCCTTTTTTCCAATTTCAACAAATCGTCCGAAGCGGGCAAGACAACTGTGGCTCTCGAGCATTGCATCGCCAATCAAAGAGTTGAGAATAATATCGACGCCGTTGCCTTTTGTCCGACGTAATAAGCCATCTTTGAACGAGGTGGTACGACTAGAAAACATGTGCTCATCCGGTATGCCAAACTTTTCTGTGAGGAATTTTCTCTTTTCAGCGCTGCCGACTGTAACATATATCTGCCCAGCTTCAAGGTACTTCGCAATTGCAATGGCAGCTTGCCCAAAGCCACCTGCTGCAGAATGAATGAGTACCGATTCGCCTTTCTGCAGTTTTGCGACGTCCCTTAGTGCATACAGCGCGGTGGCATAAGAGATCTGAATAGCAGCTGCTACCTCAGGTGACATCTCCTCAGGAACGTGTTGGACTAGACGATGGTCGACGTTGCTCGTCGTGGCGAAGCTTTTGAACCCTACCGCGCAGACCTTGTCACCTATTTTGAAATAACTGCCCACGGCGTCACCAACCTCCTCAATGACACCACCACACTCGATCAACACAGCGGTCAAGCCATCAAGCTGACCCATTGAAGTCATCAAGTCTTTAAAGTTTAATGGAATTGCGTCCACCCTGATTCTCACTTCATCTGGCCCTGGCTTTTGAGAATGCGTTATGCTGTCCGCCCAGTAGAAAGTCTCCAAGAGTCCTGGAGTTCTGATGCGGAGGTCCAAAGAGCGACCTTTTTGGTGTAGTGGCTGGACAAGAGGCAATGTCGTTGCATTAGTTGTGTTCACGTAGTCATCCAACGATTCGTCCTCGATTATCCTTGGGATAAAGAGCCCCCCATCACGGACGGCGTACTCAAATTCTGGCAAGAATGCATCATGTCTGTCGAAGTAGAGAAAGTCCTTAAGGACCGTCGTCATGTATTTTGCCGAATCAAGGATGGGGTCTGTGGGATCGAGGTCTAGGGTCACTAAATGAAGCAAATGATCCTCTGATCGAGCCGTTCGAGCGAGACCTGTGATCATCGCCCTTTCGGGATCGTTGCATTCGATGGTAGCGCCTCGAGTGACCCATAGAACAGTCTTAGCTCTTGTCAACATCTTTTTGACATTATCAAAAGCCTTCGCGTCGCATTGACTTATGAAGGGTAGGTTGTTCTCCAAGAGGACAACATAGATATCTTCCGAAACCTGAAACTCATCCAGGGACGTCCGCTTCACGCCCACTATATCCTTATTCAAGGATAGTAGTTTTGTTAATGCAGCTGCTAGAGGATTATCTCCCTCGTTGGACACAATATTTATCGACGGCTGACGACTAAAAAGGGCTTCAGGCGTGGCTGTCGCTATGAGAACGCTCATTTGGTGCTCGTATTCCGAGATGTAGTCCTTCATCTCAACATCGACACCAGTGAAATTGGTCGATTGGAGGGCCTTATCCCATCCGGAAGAGTTGAGAGAAGGAGAATCAACACGGCCATCCTCAGTCCCAAGCCACCACCCTGGGAGGGTTCCAACAATCATCGGCCATGTCATGTGTGGCTGTGTGATTTCGACCAGGATAAGTTTCCCACCTGGTTTCAAAAGACGCCTTACATTTCGTAGGGTATGAGAAATGCTGTGAGTTGCGTGGAGAACATTGGACGCAATAATAAGGTCGAAGGTCCTCCCTGAGAAGCCTTGTTTGTCAATGTCTCCTTCGATGTCCAGTTTTTGGAATTCCAGTATGTCTTGCCAAGCGTTTAATTTCTCCTTTGACTTTTCAAAGAAGCCGCTGGAGATATCGGTGAAAACGTACTTCTTCACGTTTATCCTTTTAACCTGATCATCGGACCAAGTGGAAAGGGATTCCAAAGTAGGAACGGTTGTGCCAGCCGTCCCTGCACCAATCTCGAGTACGTCCATCCCCGGATTTTTGAACTGAAGCAGACGAAGATACTGAGCAAGCTGTTGGTGACAACGATGGGTATTCTCGTTCGAATATACCTTATACAGGAGGTCTTCTTCCAGGAGGATCGTAAGGGCATCGGCCTTACCCCTCATAATATCCATCATATGATCACCAACGCGTACGAGCATTTGTCCATCAACGCCTAGTGATTGGATTATATCTCTTGAGTCGCCCTCGCCATCAGCGTATGACTCGGACTTGTGCGCCCACATCCATTTTAGTAGTTTCTTGTGGTGCTCCTCCATCCGCGCTTCGTCCTCCATCGATATGGAACTAGTAACCGTTTGGATCACCTTCTGCGCATATTTATCATATGCATCACGTCGCCTAGTCGCACAATCGTCTGATGACTGGTCCTGGCACAGGCGATCAAGATTCTCCGCATTTGCAGAAGCGACGTCCATGTCCCACTTGATCTGATGACAGAGATATTCCCCCTGAGGGCGGGATGCTTCAGGAGAAGCATCGAGGGTTCTGGTATAAATTAGTCCTTTGATATCGATCACTGGGAGTCTAGCTGCGTCGGTGTTATCTGTGACAGCTACCATAGCCTTAGATTTCATCGCACCAAATGGCTCCGCCGACACATGAGCGACAAAATTTGTAGATGGAGCAGTGTTGATATCACTAGAGACATTTAACTCTTCGATGTGTGAAATCACTAGAGGACTCTTCATGTCCCCGGAGGCTCTAAGACAGACAAATGGTGCGTGGAAGCACATGTCCAGGGTCGCCGGGTGTACGCAGTGTGGTTGTTCGAACATGCCAGGCATGGATGACTTCGTTTCTGGGACCGAAATAGTACATAGAGCGTTGCGTGAGCTAGCAGAGATTTTGGTTATGTTGGCAAAAGCGCCTGTGTACTCTACGCCGATGGACTTCAGATCACCATAGAATCGTCGTGGATTGACGAATCGTTGGTGAGACTTAGATATCTCCGAGGTGTGTGATGACTGATTCTTACGAGGGGGATTCTCCAGTTGCTCACCGGTAGAGCCGCCCAGGCTTTGTTGCTCGGTGCTGACTAGTCCGCGACAATGCTCTGTCGTCTCTCCCGCTAAGGAAAGGGAGAATATGCGAAACTCCTTCCAGGACGATGAAGATTCTTGAGAAGAGTAGGTATAAGGCCGCAAACTCAATAGTGTCTCGATGCCGGCTGAATCCTCTGAAATCAAGAGTGCTTTCTCGCAGTGAATCTGCCTGAAGCGACAGACCATGTTCTTCCACATCCGTCCAGAGCTCACAGTAACTTGCCGGACTGCCTCAAGTACAGAACAGATATACGCACTGGCTGGAACGACAATATTCCCCTGGAAAGCATGCCCCCGAAGCCAAGGAGCCTCTGCAACACGGATATAGTTTCGCCATTTTGGTTCCAGGGCATTACTATCGTCACACAGAACTCCAAGCAGATCATGTCGTGGAAATTTGCGGAAGCGATACTGTGAGCTTGACCTTCCCTCACTCCAGTGGGACATAGTATGATGCCAATTGTATGTAGGCATGTCCGAAAGAGTTTCTTTTGAAACGGACTGAGTAGGGTCGTTGATTGCGTCGAAGTTGACTCTCAGTCCGGAACATACAAGACCTCCAGCCATTTCCATAACACTTTTTGTGCCATCCACATTCCTTACAATCGTAGAATGATAACCAACCTTGGAAGCATTGAAAGCTTTCAAAGACTGCTTGATCGGACCAGCAAGTGCAGAATGAGGTCCAATTTCGACCACGGCATCAACCGTATGGGTTGGCGATTGCCCAGCTATCCCTGGGAGCTGGACTGCTTTTTCGAGAGCGTCAGTGAAACGCACGCAAGATACCATGTTCTGTGCCCAATAGGAAGCATCCAGCTCTCTTGGGCCAATTGGTTTTCCTGTGACGGAAGAAATCATAGTAACTCCGCTGAGCTTCGTGCAAGGTTGCAAGTCTTTCATCGCCGAGAGGTAATGCGACTTGACCAGATCCATGTGATGAGAGTGATATGCGACGTCAACAACGAGCATGCGATTGAACACATTGTCCGAATCCAGTCGTCTTTGCATATCTTTCACTTGAGATAGATCCCCTGAGATTGTAACACTCATCGGACTATTGATGCAGGCGATAACAATCTTCTCCCGCGTTAATTCAGCTCCGAGGGAATCATTGCGCATGTATCTTTGCACCTCCTGGGCCGAGAGACCCACAGCAAGCATTCCTCCTTTGAGCTGTGGTGCGAGCGATGGGAGAAGATTGACAGCTTCTCCACGGAAGAATGAGATTTTGAGTGCGTCGTTTGCTGTTAGAAAACCGGCAGCATATGCTGCCGTGATCTCTCCGCTGGAATGACCACACACGGCTTGGGGATGGATATCCCATGATCGCAATAAGTCGACAAGTGCAATCTGGATCGCTGTACAGCATGGCTGAGAGAGCCTGGCATCGTTGATGCGAGACTGTTCTGTGGGTTTATTTAACTCCTCTAGCAATTTCCACTCCGCGCCGAGGCCCGTGAGGTTATGCTCAGCTGCCTCCATCGCTTTCGCATAGATGGGATATGTAGACATTAACTCCCGTCCCATGCGAGCCCACTGAGCACCTTGACCTGTTTACGTGATTAGCTGGAAAGTAATGGCGCTTGTCAACTGCTTAGTACGTGCCTGTGAACGCGAAACAGATCTTTGGTGCCTCTACGGCCAACACCGGACGGATAATGCCTTTAGAAATGTCATCAAAAGCAGTCATTAATTCTTCCCGGTTGGTAGCGGTCACAGGCACTCGAAAGGCCAGTGGCGACCGCCGAGAGTTCAACGTGTGTGCGAGGTGATCGAGAAAGGGTATTTTTTCCGCGTCATGTTGTGTAGCGTAACGTTTGAGATTGGTAGCAAGCTTACCAACTCCTTCGTTAGTGTTATGCGTGAGGATAAACAGTTTTCTTGTGTTGGGATTTTGATTACCACTATAGACGTTTGGAGCGTTGTTCGTATTTTGGTATTCAGGATGTTGTCTGTGGGAAGCATCTGTCAATAATGTATTACTAGTTCCGCTCATAATTGCTTGCGCTTGTAGCTTGATTCCATTTTGGGCTGTTCTTGGTCGTTTCAAGTTGTTGAAAGTAAGATACTCTTCAGCGCAATCCAGTACTACATGGGCGTTTGACCCCCCATATCCGAAGCTGTTGACAGAAGCCCTCCGGATCTGATTGACTGGCCAAGGAATTGATTTTAGCGGAATCTGAAGAATACATGTTAGAATGATGCTCATGAGCAGAAGGAAATGCTGAATGCCAAACCAACCTTGATATTCCATTTTTCTAGAGGAATGGCTTCGTTGGCGACGGCAAAATTTATGTTTGGGGGTATAACCCCATTTTCTAGGACAAGGAGCGCTTTTAGAAGGCCAGCGAGGCCAGCAGTGCTCTCTGTGTGTCCTATATTCGTCTTAACACTACCCATATAAAGCGGAGAATCCTGAGTGCGCTCAGATCCAAAGGACTTTGCAATAGCTCCTGCTTCAATTTTGTCCCCGACTTGTGTCCCGGTCCCTGAATATCGCACTGAAGTTAGAGTTGCAGGTCTAGGCAATACTCCACGTTATTTTCAACGTACCATGCGCTTCTACATAGCAGGTGTCTTTCGGGTTGAGTCCTGCTTGTGCATAGGCTTTATTTATCACATCAATTTGAGCTGCATGCGATGGCATAGTGACCCCAGGAGTTCGACCGTCTTGGTTGATTGCAGAGCCCCTGATGATTCCTCGAATAGGGTCGCCGTCACGGAGTGCATCATCCAGACGCTTTAGCACGATCGCCGCAACTCCTTCGCCTCTGCCGAAGCCTTCCGCACGATTGTCGAAAGCATAGCAACGCCCATGATCAGATAGAACCCTCGGTTAATGTTAGCCAGAGAACGTTAAGCACAGTAGGACTGGTAGCCTTGCTTACTTCATCGACGACATGGCGGTCATATACTCTGGATCGAGTATCAGGTTCGTACCTCCAACGAGCGCCTGTCTGATCTCTCCTGTACGAATAGCCTGGCACGCTTGATGCACGGCGACTAGGCTACCCGAGCATGCCGTATCTATCGTCATGCTAGGGCCTCTTAGATCAAAGACGTAGGATATTCGGTTTGAGACAAGTGCATGGCCAGTGCCGGTAAACCGATAGCTGTACTATAAATCAGCTCCACTGTTCAACTTGAACTTTAGCATAGAATCTGAAGCAAATACCTAGGGGATATTTCTGGATCTCGAGCCTGCATGCTTTCATAGTCATGGTTGAAAACTGCGCAGTATACGCCTGTTTCAGAAGCATCTAGCGAGTCTCTCGGAATGCCAGCATTCTCAAAGGCCTCGTAAGAAACCTCAAGCAATAGTCTTTGTTGTGGATCGATCGCTTTTGCCTCGACAGCGCTGATGTTAAACATCTGATTGTCGAAATGGGAAATGTCTTGCTTCAGCAGATGGATACCCTGGGCATTGAACTAATGACAGTAAGTTTAAGCACTTGTTAATTTTCTCCAAATTCTCGTCTTTTTACATACGGAGCCATTTATTGTAGCGGATGGGTGATGGAAAGCGGCCAGATTGAATCGAGTTCCAGCGCTTCTAGACCAGCCCGACTTCCCTTTAGATAGCATCTGCCAGAGCGCATTGGGGTCGGTAGCTGACCCTGCCAGTCTACATGCTGTTCCTATCACAGCGACGGGCACAGGCGGCCCACAGCCACTACCATTGGCATTGTTCTCTCCTTGAGTCGACATATTGCTTGCGATTGGAGATGGAAATATTTATCGGTGTTTGCTTGTGGGAGAGTTGAGTGTGAAGGACACTGATTGCAGAATTCATGGAAGTAGGAGACAAGGTTCATCTATTACAAAATTCTGAGTTGCCGTGGAGTCTATGATTTCTTGAGGACCCCTGCCTTTCACCACCTACTTTATGATAGCAATGTAATGTTCACAGATTCTTCGGAATTACAAAGAGCTTTCCAGTTTCTAGTATAGTTTGTTACCGCCGGTACGGCCCGCAAGAAATCATATGGAACATACATTACATATCTACTAATATTTTACATATCTATCAAACCTTCCTGCATATCGAACAAATGATCATCCGACAAATGCCAATTAAATTAAACATTCTGTCGATCACCAAATGTGAGGGTTGACAAATATTCTGCATATCTACCAATTATTCTACATATTCAACAAAGATTCTGCGTAGCTAATAAATATCTACATTTCTAACGGATGTTCATCCGATAAATGAATTACTCTGTCGATCACCAAAAGTTATCTCAGGCCACGAGAGTTCGAGTACATTCTCTGGCTTTCGAATATCATATGTTATCTAGGGGTGACTCACTAGACCTAAAGCAATTTTAGAGCTTAGGACGCAGGAGAAAATGGATATCCTGAAGACACATGCGTGTTTGTTGTAGCGCCAAATAACTGTAATATTCTTCTTGCTTTCATCAACTGGCGGTACACAGAGGGATCTAATACGGTGCTTAATTCAGACGAGAATCACCTCATTGTAGGAGCTGGTGTGAAGTTAGTATTAAAGTTGTGAAGTTAGTCTCAAGATTTTCAATCGGCGATCGGCCTGCCATGAGCAGGCCCGCAATACTACTCCTGGCAGACCCGTGGTATGCTCAAGGTGAGGAACGTACATGATAGCTCAGAGCTTATCGTAACCATTTGTTCCTATTTTTTCACAGGTAAAGTGAGTTCTAGGGTCGTTGTGCTTATATGCCATTACTAATCGCTACTGTGGTATGCTGTCCTGTAGTGACGTGACTAGAGCTATAGCATTTTTAGACTTTAGCATGGGGAGAATAGGATATCCAAGGCACATGCGTATTTTTGGTAGCGCCGAATCACTTTCATCTTCTTATCGCTCTCGTCAACTAGTAGTATACAGAGGGATGTAATACAGCGCTAAATTCAGACGAAAATCACTTCGGCGCAGGAGCTGGTGTGGCGTTAGAGTTAAAAAGCGTGCAGTTAGTCTCGAGATTTCAATCTGCGATAGAGATTTTCAATCGGCGATCGGCCTGTTACGAAAAAGGCCCGGAATGCTACTCTTATACTTGCACGAAAAGGCCCGGAATGCTACTCCTATACTTCTGGCAGGCCCGTGGTATGCCCAAGATGAGGAATCCATATGATAACTCAGAACTTATCGTGACTTAGTCTTTGAGTTTCTTACAGGTGAAAAGGGTTCGAGAAGACATTGTGTTTGTATGCCATTACTGCCCAACAACCAACAAGGAAATATTGACTTTAGAGCTTCCGTAATAAGTCAAGACCGTATTTCAACTCTACTATCATTCCTTTATCATAACTTGGCTAACATATGAGGAGACTGTGCTTATATTTCCAGGACAGTAACTTCCGTTCAAGCCTTTAAGTAAGCTTCTAAGTAGTCCCTTTGGCAATTCAATTCCACGACAAACGACAAACGACGAACGAAGCAATGTCTCCAACTGTTCGCTTTGTTCGACCTGCAACGACACTGACACCAGAAACGGTTGCTTTGGCACCCTCAGATCAATTCATAATCCGTAATTTTGTTAGCACGATTCTGTGTTTTAAGCTAGATATCAACGCATCAATCGAAGGTGTTATTACCAACTTGCATCAAGGCCTTGCCAATACCCTCGTCGAGCTACCTTTCCTGGCTGGCACTCTTGTCCCGGAGAGCGAAGAGAGGTGTACAAAGCAAGTAAATATTCCTGAAGATGCTGGAGTCGAGTTCAAGGTTAAAGATTTGCGTCACAAATCTGGGAGCGCTATGTACGATTTCGACGAGTTAATCAAATGCGGTTTTCCACCGTCAGTTCTGGATTTCGATACACTTGTACATGGTACACTCATCCCAGGGTTGGAACCAGCCTGTCTTACCATGCAGGCAAACTTCATTCAAGGCGGTTTGCTTTTAGTCTTTCATATGCACCACGCTGTTATGGATGGCTCTGGTCTCTTCAGTCTCTTCGAGTGCTTGGCCAAACACACAGCTGCCATCTCGCGAGCGCAGATAATATCCTCCTGTGATCTGATTCAGGATGAGTGCCTCGATCGGACAGTCTTGTTCTCAGGACCTGCCCTACGCCAGATGATTGAGTACCCTGGATTTCGACCAGCACAGGAGCACTCATGGGCTGCAAAGGCCGATGCCAGCAAGCTTATGGCGAGGTTAATCATTCAATCCGAGGACTTAACGGCCAAGAGAGTTAATAAGTCGTGGTGGATTATTCGTCCTAACCAGCTTCGAAAGCTTCAGGAGGAGGTGATGTCTACCGACAGGAACAGCATTAAGATGACCTTGAGCAGCACATTATCTGCTCTATTTTGGCGTCATATCAGCCTGGCAAGAAAAATGCATGAGAGTAAGGTTGAGTACAGTGGTCTAACGACTGTTTGCGACTTTCGCTCCCGGCTGGACCCTCCTCTGCCTCCCGGGTATGTGGGCAATGCCTTGGTGTTTGCGAGAGCAAGGCTTCTTGTCACTGAGCTCTGCTCGGATGAACCAAATACTCTCTACAAGATTGCTTCAAGCATAAGTGAAAGTGTCAATTGGTGGGATTCTGAAAGAATTCAAGGTCTTCTTGGTGCTGCCGAGGGCACTGACATGAGATCTGTCGAGTGGGATAGTGACACTCATTTTGGACCAGACGTGCAAGTCACTAGCACAATGTCAGCGTCATCGCCATATAGCATTGACTGGGGACAGCAACTTGGGAATATGCAAGCACTGCGATTTCCAACAGGGGCATTTTATGATGGATTTGTTACTGTACTTCCACGTCTTCCGGATGGTAGCATCGAGTTTGTGCTGAATTGCGGATCAGAGGTATTTACTGAACTCAAAGCTGATAAGGAATTCACCAGATACGCTTCGTTCCTGTGTAGCTAGCTATAGTAGTAATTGTGCTATAATCATAATCCTAACCTCCTTCTACTTGTTCAGATTAGTATTGCCCAGTCGCCGCTTTGCTCAATTTCGCCTCCCCCGTCCTCACCTACAATCTATACGCTCTGCATCACTTTACCCTTGCTCACCAGGTCAGATTAGCACAAGCTCCTGTAGTGTAGACCGCTGGTTATTTTTGAAGATAGGTTAGTCGTGTGACCATCGTATAAATATTCCAATATGCAAGCATGACCACAAGAGCCAAAGTCAGCCACCTGGTGATTAGAATGGCCTCCTTATTATCAGAGTAACTAAACCTTTCAACTCCCCGATTATGAATCTTGTGAATAAAATGGGACTTGAAGTCTGCCTTGTGAGGATTCATTATTATAGTGCGACATAATATATTCCTGCTCCGGCCCTTTGTGCTAGTTATGTTCTTAACTTCTGATTTCAGATATTGGTTTGTATCAGGATATTCTAAAGATGGTGCATATGCCAGTCTTCAAGGGTGTAGCTCGAAATAGCCGCAACTGTCACGATTCGGAAGTCAACTTCGTACCTTGCACAGCTAACAGTGCAGCTCAGCGAGCTGGCTTTAGCAATATCCGCATGCATGATAACGGACGCGAGTTTTTCAAGCTAAGGCTATGTATCTTCTCTACTAATCTGCAGCCTGCTAATCAAGAAATAGCTTGTAGCTACTTCGCCGCTAAGCTAGATAGATTTTGAAAACGTTGGTAGCTACCACCCTTTGAGTAAACATCTTACCATGGGTCTAGGGATACCTTAGAATACAGTATTCTAACCTAAATTGATAAACTATAAGACATCGTTATACCGTCAATACCGCTATAGTTCCTATCTATAGCGTATTGCAGGGATTGCGTGTGCTCTCTATACCGGGCTTTTACAATCAAAGAAATAATGGGCCGTACGTTGTTGTGTGTCCGTAACAGACCGTCTACTTAACTTTCCTTAGCTAGAGAGATGCTAATAAGTTTCACTTGATACTGACTCAAGCTACTAGATAACTAACTAAATACCACTGCCAGAGAGTTACTGGACTTTACCACGTGTTGCAACAGGCCATATCTCCTCAATAACACCCTTACGGTGAGCGTAGTAGCAGTCATGGAGATTGACGGTTGGATCGATGTGACTCGGAATCATCTCAACGCGGGCGCCAAGAGGCACATCTGGCCCGTCGTCCCAGCTCAGCCAACCATGCTCATCACCCATAGGAGTGTAAGTAACACCAGGCATGTTCTTTGGTTCAGAAAACCCACTGTCCGTGGGAAGAGATTTTAAACCAGCGTCAATCGTAACGCGATGCTCAGAGCCCGATTTACTGATGACTGTGGATAGAACGGTAAGGCTTTGCGAGAAGTACCCACCGACAGCGTTATAGTAGTCAGAATCCATGAAAATAAAAGAACCAGGTTGGACTTCGGTGATGCCAGGAGTGGTCGCGCAGAACTCAGCTGTGCCAGTTCCACCGGTAGTGACAACTTGAATATCAAAGCCATTCTTGCGCAGTATGCTGGCCGTGCTCGTGAGGATGGCCATCGAAGCCCTACATTGCGCCTCCCGTGTCTCACGGCCATGCACGTGCTGGAGATGTCCTTCGTAGCCCTGAATCCCGATCAGCTTCAGATAACTGAGGCGGCTAATGTGCTGGGCGAGAGCGAGAGCTGACTCTGGCGCAACGCCGGTGCGGTGCAAGCCAACATCCAGATCGATCAGAACCTGGATCGGCTGTTCAATGCCAGAGGAGGACAAAGCCTTGTTTACAGCGACGGCTCCAAACTCGCTATCGACAACAATCTGGATCTTTCGATGGTTGCGGAAAAGCTCAACGAGTCGGCGCACCTTGACTGGCCCTACAATCTCGCAGGTGATAAGCAGATCATCAAAACCAGCCTCGGCCATGACCTCGGCCTCGCTGAGTTTAGCCACACATCCGCCCGTGGCACCTGCATCGACAAGCTTCTGGGCGAGGATAGGGCTTTTGGTCGTCTTGAGATGCGGCCTGATATTGACCTTCATCGGCTTTAGTAGTCCCATCAGCTTGCGGATGTTCTCCTCCATTATATCAAGATCAACAACCATCGAGGGCGTATCAAGGCATTCTAGCCTGTCTCCGGGCCTTGGGTCATACATCTAGCGAGCTTTATATGGTGTAACGCTGTATATACCCTGAAAAGAGAGTAAGACCTTTCAAGTCGAGAAGCAGAAGAAGTTGTCAATGGTCGCCCCGCACTCAGCGTTTTGGAGGGCAGCGCGCACTAGTCCTGATTAGGAGTAACGGAAATATCTATCTCCACATTCTACCACCAGCTTCCACGTTATCGACACTACTGTTACCCTACATTGTGATATTTGCTCGTCGACAACCTGGGGAACCCACAGTACAGTTGGTATTGAGAGTCCGAATTTTACTTCAGCCTTAGATATCTAGATATCAACACAAACCACTCTACTAGTGTGATCGGACTCTGACTAAGACCAATGCGGCAGGTAAGATAACATGACTCATTAACAATAACATCGATAAAGGATCTGACGAGTCTCTGGTAGTGTTAATTAACCAACCATTCCCAACTCTGCTCCCTCATTTCACTTTTGCCGAAAAAAGGAAACACTACTGGATGCTTTCATATTGACATCTTTAGTGCTCACGCGCTCAGATGACTATGGTAGCAGACATAACGTCTCTCAGCTCCAAGGAACCTAGCTCTTGCAAGGAGCTCAGTGATGTAATGATATCCAAATATAATCTTATTGGAACTTTCGACTATGATTACTACCTTCGGGTGAGAGTTGAACTACACAACGGCACGCAACCGGACCAATGCGAAGAGTTAGAGGAGATAGAATCTAGAGTCCGCTGTTTAAGTCAAGGTAAGAGACTACCTGGTATACGAGTTCGGTCACTCGTACTCGGGTTGATTGAACCTAGGTCTTGAAAGTAGATTGGCACCTTCTCAAATTCGGCTATGGCCTCGGAGGCTCGTGGATTGCCGGGATGAACAAGATGTTAAAAATCATAAATGTTACTGGCTGATTGGATTGCCGAAGTTTACTTCGACAGACTTCGCCAGTGCCAGGCAGCTCTTACATGAATGGCAGAACGAGACTCCTGGAGATACAGTAGGTATCAGCAGTAAGACTGAAAGGAGCAAGAAGATGGTCGTCCAAGCAAGGTTTTTACCACGAGAATTGTTCCTCGAACACGATTTCAAGGAGGATATACAGAGACTAGAGCAAGAACCAGTGGCCGAGACAGATCGACAGGATCTCCGAAAACGATCTGCAAAGATATTTAAAAAAGCGCCTAGTAGTAATCCGCAACAAGTACGGCAGCAATTTCTTCAGCACGTGATGGGTTATGAAAAAGATGACGCCGATAAACACGAACCATCAGGAAAGCTTCGGCCTATAAAGGAAGTGCTAAATCGTCTGAAGTACGATTCGAATTACGATCCGAATGACTACGTCATTGGCTATATCGACCGCAAAGCGGGAATGTTAGAAAAGCCAGTGCCGCTGTGGGAGGAGTTTGAACAGATCGATCTAGTCGCGTATTTCAAATTCCGACCGGAAAACCGTGTTGTCTGGGATCGAGTTAGGAAGATAGATGACATTTTCAACAAATAATATAGACGTCATGAACCGCAAGAATAAGATACCTGGCCGATTATCTATAAACCCTTGGCTCGGCACATGCTTTTAGATAACAAACTACATTAAGAAATGTTCAATTATACAATTCAGAAGCCTCGGTGTCTTGATTCAGACTTAGGGGGATTTCCTTGTTATAGAAGCGACCCATAAGGCAATGCCGAAGCCTCGGCATCTGATTTAGGCTTCAAGGTTCTTCAATCATAAATATTCAGGCTGTTACGGATCATGCCCAAAGGAGTATTTATACCCGGTTTTGGTGAGGGGAACATGTGCTGTCATTGCCACCCTTGACACAAGGGAATGCTTTCATCCTATCAGAGATCCTAAGTATGTCGATTTAATATATAATTTCCCCGAGCGCCTCAATCACATAGATATTCCTGTTGCACATGTCAATCCAATATATGCCCCGCAATTACTCCACTCTTAATTGACACCTCTTGCGAACGTATTTATCATAGGTGGCTAGGTCTTCAGAAAGCAGAAATTTGATTGCCGAGTTACAAATCCTGATCGTACCTGCCTTATCTTGCCAACCATGGGGTTTTATTCTGGATTTCTCGTAGGGATCGTTGTTCTATGCTCTAATATTCACCTCACCGTGTCGTCTATAACTTGTCAACAGCTATCAACAAGTAACATAACAATCGAAGCCTATTTATCTGTTAACTATGACGTAGATCAATTTGAATATTGGTATAGTCCATATAAAGTTGTATTGACTCTAACTAATCCAATTCTCTAGGTCCTCCGCGTGCGGCAGCCTTCTTCCAGGCTGTATACTAGTACCGAATACTACTGATGAGGTTTCGGCAATAATTAAGACACTCCAAAGCAATGGCGAAGACTTTGCTGTAAAGTCTGGCGGCCACAATCCGAATCAGAATTTCTCGAGTGTAGCCGGAGGCCCTCTTATCAATTTGAAAGGTTTGAACCAGGTTCTCTATGACTCTTCATCAGGGACAGCCAAGATTGGAGCTGGCAATCGCTGGTCAGCCGTGGTTGAAGCTTTGCAGTCTTATAATGTCACGGTAGTGGGAGGTCGTATAGGTCATGTTGGCGTTGGCGGCTATCTTGTCGGCGGTGAGAATACTTTTCGATCCACAATTCGACCAATAATTCTAACTGTTTTACAGGCGGATTGAGCTATCTTAGTACTCAGTATGGGTGGGCGTCAGATAGCATCGTCGAAGCTGAAGTTGTCCTTGCAAACGGATCGATTGTTACAGCAAGTGAAACAACCAATGTTGATCTGTTCAACGTCCTTAGGGGAGGGGGAAATAATTTCGGGGTGGTGACAACCTATACACTAAAAACCTACCCGCTTGGACAGGTACTCTAGCACTAGTTCCTAATTTGACCCCTCTCGTGCTAACATTCACAGATATGGGGGGGTAACATGATTTTTACTTCTAGTGCCAGTGTTGATGACCAAATCCTCTTAGCAGTCAGGGACTTTGTGGAGTATTATCCCGATGAGAAAGCGGCCATTATAGTCACCAAAGAGATCACAATCGCCAGTCTCGTTGAGATCTGGATAATTTTCTTCTTCTACGATGGCCCAACTCCTCCAGCCGGAACATTTGACAACTTCACCAACATAGGTCCACTTGTTAACACGTGCCAAACAACAACGTACTACGACTTTGTTAGCGCAGACGATGCCCTGGTCATCACAGGAGAAGTTTACATGATCACAACCGAAGCAACTACACTACCAAACGCAACGGTAGGACTCGAAGTCATGAGGTCCTACCATGACTATTATGTCGACGTGGCAAAGAATAATAGCCTTGTTACTGGTTTGACGGCTACGATGGCTATGCAGCCAATTCCTAAGATACTTGCACAGAAATCGAAAGGCAATGGTGGTGACTTGCTTGACCTAGATGATGCGGTGGATCGTATTTTCTTCGAGTTTGACTATTCGTTCACGAGCACATTATCGGATACTCAAATGGACGCTACTGTCAAAACCCTGTTCACCGGTATTCGAGAAAGAGTTCAGGCGTTTATGGCCAATAGCACTATTCCGGATGCGTACCTTCCACTGTTTATGAATGATGCAAATTATCAGCAAGACTACTGGAGCCGGCTTCGGCCGGAAACGCTGACTTACGCTCAGGAGGTACGAAACAAATATGACCCGGAAGGCTTCTTCAGGGACAGAACAGGAGGGTTTAAATTGTAGATTCTTGCTACTTCCCAGCTAGGTCTACCTGCTAGAAAAAGACCTTAATCTGGTCGAAGTATAAATGATAGTTCTGCCTTGCAGTCTACCTGAGATGCGACGCTTATATAATAATGCACACTATTGGATGGTTTCTCGAATGTGCACTTTACGTCCTGCTTATCGCAGTCTTGATAGAGCTGATTGGGCTATATTTTCTAGCTGAACAGAACTGTCTCACTGCTGTAAACGAAACAGCCAGCCACACCAAAACTACAGTGGCGGGAGTGCAAAACACTCAATTGTTATACTTATACAACAGTATTACCACAATACAGCCTTGATGGAATTTTCATCGCTTTTAATAATGCGCCCGTTGACTTTTTTCCGCACAGTTATTTAGTTGGTAGTCGCAATAGAAGAGACAAGTGATCCAAATATTGCGGGGCCTGGGGTAATATCTTACAGAGTATATTATACCTAATGCTAACACGATGAAGGTCATGCTTGCTTTTGTATTAGCAGGCGCCATGACAGCGCGTCAATTACGTCCCTTGTTCTGCAGTATAAGAGAGACCGGCAAGATTCAATACCAATCTGTCAGAATAATCTTAAGTCCGAGAAAAACTTACCTATCGATTTCCGGATTCACGTGTGGGAAGAATTTCTTTTACAGTTCTCAGACCAGTAGCTGCTACTAGGGCTAATAGTACTGGTTTGCGCATTTCTGGAAAAGCTCCATTCGTCCCTTGGAGGCAATGATAATTTCTGGCTCGCAGCGGACGTAGCTTGCTTTTCAATGTTTAATCATGCCTTGACAATGCTAGCTTTGCGGACCTTCTTCCGGAAACATAAGAGGCTGGCTGTTCTTAGAACATTCCCCATGATGGTAATGTTTGGGCTATTGGCAACCATCGAGTTCTATGAGTTATACCCAAGCGGACCTTATCACAAGCCAATACGACTTGTTCGCTTCTGGTACAGAATTTACTCACTAGCATATACTGTAACCTTGAGACCCGGCCGTCCTCTACCTCATCGTTAAGAAGTGATGAGCGAATCTTTTCCGTGTCAACTCCACCTTTCCTGCCTTTTCAAAGTCGCGGTATCCTCAATATCTATGAAGCCAGTTAGAAGCTGTTTCTGTGGTCATACAGATGCCTACATTTGAATGTGTGGTAAAGAGAATAGTTGACATAGTCAGGATCCGACATCTGCTGCACGAATCCCTCAAATATGAAACTCTGATTCAAATCTGGAGCATCGCAATACGCAGCCGCTCCTGGTCTGTCAATCTTGTGGCCAGTATCAACGTCGTGGAATTCCTTTGACTGAGTCCAAGTCTCGGTGTCTATATCAAATTCCCATATTGCTGCTTCAGGAATTGATTGCGTCTCAACATAGCCTGGTGTACCTGGACTGCCATTGCGTGAGAACCAACCGCCCAACTGATATATCTTCCTAGTCAAAGCCGAATACCAAAGAGCAGAATCCTCTAGTGCTGGAGGAACACCCGGTGGCTTGTGGATTGTTCGGTAGGGGAATGTATCATTCTCCGTAAAGTTCTTTGAGAGATCAATAACGAGAAGGTTCACGTCTGACAAAAGTCGTGGTTAGTATAGGAAGATATGAGGAGTAGAAGTCGTACTTACTCATTCCATTATCGAATTGGCCGGGTGGGGTGGTGTTGAAAGTCCCATTGCCTTGAGGGGTGTACTATAACAATTTAGCGTATGCTCAAGTTTCGTAGGAGTTTTACATACTGTATCACCGGAATCAATGTAGATACTGCCATTAACATAAACGCCTACGTAGACTTTTAGTCTTCTCCAAGTCCACAGAATCTTCAAGATAACTGACTAGCATGCCTCCAAAGCCTGCAATAATGTTGCGTAAGGTCATAGATGCTACTATTAACCGTTGGAGCCTGGCTCGGAATTGGCAATGGGGTAAAAGAACTGGTAGACGAGGCTGTAGTGTTTGAAGCTTGTCGTTTGTCTAAGTCCTCTGCATTTACAGATAAAATCCATGTGAGCAGCGACAGGACAATGATTGAGGTCCTCATATTTACTCTCGGACATAAGCCACGAAATAACAGTAACTCTTATCAAGTCACATCTGAACAAGAGACGTAGGTGATGTAGATATCTACACCATAAGTAGCACGTTCGGCATGATCGGCAGTATTACTTTCTTCCACCACCATCATGGATACCCCCAAGATAAGCTAACCCCTCTTACCTACCCAATTGACAACTAAATTGAAAGCCATACAGCAAATAAACTTATCGTGTGACCAGCAGTGCAAATGTATGGATGGGGATTTTGCCTTATACTGCTTATGCATACAAGCAAGGCGGTTTTGGATGCGACACGAATTTGAGAGCCTCATGCAAAAGCTGAAACCCCAAGCTCTTTTTGGTGTGTCCTCACAAGTATCTGTCGACTCTGTTAAGGATACTAGGCCGAGCCATTCAAAGGATTAGTGTTCTGGTAGATGTCGCCCATAGTAGCACAACTTCTGACCTGACTCTACGAAAAACCCTAGGGTCACAATTCTGGTTCCGACTAGCTTATTCCTTAGGATGAGGCTCTCAAGGGCGTTGAAAGCTACCAAGAGTTAACAGACCAATGACTTACTGCGTCAGCACACCACATGCAGGTTTTGTTCTCAGGACAGAGATATTCAAGCAGCTGGACCTCCTTCAACCAATGGTAGGCATTTCCAAAGTAGCGACTGGCCCACAACTTCTAGACCTGTATTCTAGCACCGAGGAGCACATGTCAAGGCGGTTGGTGGTCCAGCGATATGTTCTGTGCCTCATTCTGCTTCGGGCGTTCGCAACTCCCTGTATATGGCGTTGATGCAGATATTGTCGTGAATGAGGGGATGTCCATTTCAAGCGAGACCTGTCGCAATGTGCGAGGCAAGCCTTGTGCCGCAATTCCGTTCAACTTCAAAACCATTCGCCGCATGCTCCCCGGCCCCCACGTTCTGATCGGCAGGCCATACCACAGCTGATAGTTGACATTCAGTATCATCGGGGATTCCGTACCGAACGGTAGGTTCCTATCGGGTAAGCTTATCTTTGGCCCCTTCTGGGTTTGCATGGTGTACGAAACTAATGCGTGGTCTACGGAACTAAATATCAGAAAATTGAAGAATGCGCCGCATCTATGCATTAGGAGTCTCTGCACATTCATGGCCAGCAGGCCCAAGAATGCTCTGTCCTGTGCCTCAGTAACATCGAAGGCGCTTTCCAATTTCATGCGATGTGACCATCTGAAAACTGGTCTCCTCTCCTCGAGCCCTCTCATGAATAATAGCTAGCTCGGAAGCAGATTTCTCCAACGCATTTGATATCTTTTCTGCCTTTGCCATGACAGCCAGTGCATGGGATCTTGCCTGTAGACTCTCGACCGTAACGCCGGCAACTACAATGGCCTGACCTTTCTCAGGCACGCGAATCAAATCCTCACATGCAGACTTCTCCTAGTAAGTTTCGAGAAGCGTCGTTCCAAGCCGCTCAGCCAAATCGTGACAAAGGTCATCGTACGCCTGACGTCCCGATACTACCAACTTCCACGATTGGAGATGGACCTGTGTAATAGTTGATTTGATTATATCTGTCATTGACCGCAGGAGAATGATAGTACTCGATTATCTCACCCCAGATTGTGCCAAGCTGCTTGGCGTGGAGATCAACCTCCTCCAATCCACCTAGCGCACGGGTGAGTCTCAAGTGCTGTGAGTAGATATGGATAGCGGTGTTCGGTTCAAATATAGTCCTCAGATCATTATTGGTGGTGATTCTACGCGTGAGGGTCAGTGTATCTCTCGGCGAGTGTGCAACCTTCGCGTTTTGAAGGCGCGACACGTCAGAGCCTACGTCTACTGGGCTCATGATTTTTGAAGACAATGGTGGAGTACGTGATAATGTAGATGGCGTTGCTAAGTGTACAATGTGTGTAGATGTAGTTGTTGACAAATCATGATCTATGCTTGAGTCCGGTTCAGCAAACGATGGGGACAGTGTGGTCGGGTGACTAAGCCGGAGGTGAAGGGGAACTGACAAACTCGGTCCAGGTCTAATGATCTTGCGCCTAATCAGTTAAAGGTATTTTGCATCTCACCATGAGGGTAGCTTCTGTTGTTTACAGCTTCGAAGACCAGAGCGTAAACCTTTTTCTCAACCCTTGCCTTTGTATGTCGAAGATATTATCAAAAGTATGAAAGTTGACACAAGAAAGAAACTGGGGGGGATTCAATGTATTAGAGTGCGAAAACTCCGCAATACCAACCGTTGTTCTGCTGCGAAAGATTAGTACAATACTTCCACACTATTCATCTTGCGGGGTTATTCGAGAGTATCTAATCCTTGCATCCTCAACAAGATACGTCCTCAATGCTTCGGAAACAAGCTTCTTTTGCCGACCGCCAAATTTTCGAGGCTGTCCAAAGTCAATATACACGTTGGACCAGGTCTAAGAGAGTTAACATGAGATACAAGGCAAGACGTACAGCGAGGTGTACAGATGATTGCAAGGGACTAATGGTTGTCGTCTCTCAGGAATACAGGTACAATAATGTAGTCATGCTTGAAGATGTCCACGTGTCGATCCTA
This sequence comes from Coleophoma crateriformis, assembly GCA_003369635.1. NCBI lineage: Eukaryota > Fungi > Ascomycota > Leotiomycetes > Helotiales > Dermateaceae > Coleophoma > Coleophoma crateriformis. Next base: position 24,736 of record PDLN01000003.1, read on the forward strand.
TTTCTTAATGTTTTGATAGTTGGCAACACATCTGGTTTAGGTGAGGGTCTGGAAGAACTTGGTGCCCTTAAAGATAGCAGCCATATCGCTTGTCGTGGACTCAAACCGCCAGTTGAGGCAGAAGTCAATGATGTTATCATTCACCCATGCTTTCTCGTCTAGCGTCCTGGATCATGCTGGCATAGGTTGTTGATTTCTCGTGGTAGCCTTCCATTTGAGACTTATTTAACTGGTTACAATAACTTTCAGAAGCAACCTCTCCTAGAAGGAGCGATAGCGACTCGGACTGATTATAATTATGGCAGACAAAGTTGGGCCTGAGGTATCCTGCCAGTCAAGCCCTACTTCGTCGAACCCTAACCAGGCCAAAATGTATGATGAGAAATGACATTTATCAATATATGCTCAGGAGGCTTACCATACTCGCCGACTACATTGTAGTCTAGATTTTTATCATCACTGAGTAGATATACATTATTATACTCCCAAGACGACGACGAGGAGTTTTTGAAAGTATATCCACGTGACGTTGGACAGGTAGTGGGATCTGAAGTCGTGCAACCTTCAGGAGCTACATCTCAAGTTTCTTGTCCAGACGTTGCAATAAATACTCATACATCCTGCGCTGGGTTTCCGATACGAAGAGCAAATTACGACCACGGTCCGTCATTCCCATCGCTTTATAGATATATCGTTAGATCAAGTTCAATATTAAAGGGCACGACGTATATTACAAGTCCCCACTCGGTGAAAAGACTATGGGAGAAATTTCTGCAGCGATAATCATTTTTGTGATGAAAATTTTGAATATGGGATATTTCAAGACCTTATGTACGGCCAGCAATCAGTAACATATGTTGGAAGCTGCGTTACAACTCTCGAAGATTCAACGCCTTTCTCTCTGAGCGAATTTCAACTTCCAAGCCAAGGCCTAGAAAACATGGAAGGCTTTAAAGAAAAAGGTAGAATTGGTACAGGGGTTTCTTCTCGCGAAGTAACAAAGCGTCCAAGATTATAGGCAATTTAATTATGCGTCGAGGCTACCAGATGCATACGAAAGTTTCTCTCAAAGTGCCTACGGTCTTATCCGTATCATGGTTGTAAGCATGACTGACAAGGATGGATTCTCAAAGCCTACACTTTCCTTGGTTGCAACACTTCAAGCAAGCCACAGCCAAGAATATTGAATACTGCGAGACAGGAAGAAGATGATTGGGGGCCTCTTCAATGGTTTGGTGGCCCCCAATCACTTTGCCTCTCAATTCGTTTTATCGAGGTTGTTGTCGTGTCGGTTGGCCTACGCCATGCAGATGCCATGCAGATATACCTGGGATTAATGCTACCTTATCTGCAAGGTGTAGAAATAAGTGATACGATAATAAGCTGCGCCTCCGGTTAAATGTCGAAACAGCAGGCAGAGGCTTTTTTATCCTGCTGGTATTGTAGTGCTTGTTTCACGCGGCTGTTTTCGCTTTGGGGTTGTAGTATGAGGCTCGCAGAATTAATCCTTGGAAGAAAAACGATGACGGATGTTTTGTTGCTTCACCATAAGTAGAGCCTCGCCATCATATAAATGTTCTTATTCTGCTTGCCCTTAGGCTTTTGTAGCTGTTTGTTTTATCCTTTCCAAAAGCCTGGCCCGTTCATTCATGATGGCAAACGCCTCAGCTAGTACTCTCGGCACACGCCTTTTTTGTTCTTTTTGTGTTCATGGTCGACCTGGTCATCGTTGGTGGAAACTTTAGTGAGTCTCCTTTGCCTAAACTCAAGACGCATGCATCCGTTTATAACTAGTAGCATATTTCGCTTCGAGTGCCACCTTAACGACAACTGATACCACTCAGCTCTCACCCACACCAAACAAGCTCGTGCGGAGGATGTTCGCTACCATCTCAGCAGGACAATAGGAATAATGGACTCGTTTGGGTTACCAAGTAGGTACCAAATACAAATCTCAGGATTCTTGAACTTGCGTCTAAAGTCCCCAGAGCTATAACGTATCGATACTGATTACCTATATCGACAATCTAAATAATGTTACCTCAGCGACTCTGATTCCTAATAATAACACGTTTGATGTTCCCCGTGGTACATAATCTGCTCTTGCTTCCGAATATCAGCCATGGTGAATTTTATTGGCCTCTCAGGGTGCTGTGACTGGCACAGTAATGACAACAACTATGTTTGGTTCTTCCACATATCAACTGTGCGTTATGCAACATTCTTCAGAAGATGGTATAAGATCCACGGAGAGAAACTAACTCGCCTCTAGCACTTATCCAGCAGCTTACTTGTTCTTCTCTTCTGTCGCGTTTATCACATATCTCGTGTCAAATGCATCTTGTGTTCCATCTTACACGCTGTGGACGCCAAGTGGAGGAGGTGAACTCTATGCCTTGACCACTCCAGCACCATAGATCACCGATGGCTATCAGCCATCCTTCACTACTGTTCCTCCGGAAATTTATCTGTCGATTACTTCCTAGGAAGCTGCAGTGGTATAGGAGGACTGGATGGTGTCCTCACGGTGAAAGGCCCGGTCGCAACATTCACGCCAACAATAACAATTCGTTCTCCATATTCTTGTTCCTCGTCGTCAACAAATGCAGGCCCTACAGGAGATTTACCTACACTGTCTCCATCTGCACCGTCTCCATCACTATCACTCGGGATACCTCCATATATAGTTACAAAGCTTTCCACGGTGGGATTATCAATTATTCCAGGACCGAAAGGTCCCAGTTCATTAGTTACTGTCTCAGAAATTGTTATAGGGACTCAAACTCTGACTGCTGGCGGCGTTCTGGCTACAAATGGAGAAACGTTGTCATTGGCATCTAGTGGAACTGGCATTGTCAACTATTCCGTAAGAAGCACAACGACTGAAGCTTTTATTACCGTAACGGGTGCGGACACAGGAAGCCCTGTGTACACTAGTCGAGCAGGCGTTAGCGGTAGTCCAACCTTTTCTTACAGTGGCCGGAACAGAAACAGGAGGCCCTATACACACTGGACTAGTAGGATTGGATTATCATCTAAGCTACAAGTACCAAAACTTGTTGTTACTTATATATCTATCCTAGGAATATTAGGACAGTTTGCTTCTTGAAATAGATATAACTGTCGGCTCACTATGTCATCAAAATAGCATCGATATCGTACCTATGTACGCTACAATATCGTAATTAAAGCGATACCCTGATTCTAATACTCGAGGTTGGGTCTTTCCTCTTTTACAGTCTTCTTTAAGAAGAGAGAGTCTTAGGATAGTCTAGCAGTTACGGATATACTATGGCAGGTTACTAAACTTAAGATACAAGAAGGGTTAGGTGAAAGTTCTACTACGAGTAACTCTAGTATGACTTATATAGATTGATATTAAGGTCAAAAATATATAAGTAAAATACCAAAAATTGGGCGAGGGAAGTAAACTACTAGTAGAATAGATATTAGAGATAGGATTACCTATAAGATTCCAATATACATATAAGAACTTATGGACTGAGGCTTGAAATAGCAAAGTTATTCCTGTAGTATACCATAATACGTGTTCAAGCTACATGACTATCACCCCTCCCTAACAGTTATTGTTTGGTGATATTGACATACTAGAAAAGAGAATAGTTTCCTGGAGTATCACAAATACCGAAGTCTAGAAAGTATTCCTTGGTAATAAAGATTGACTACTTAATTTGGATAGTAGATAAACCGGAAATCGGATTTGCGATTGAGCCTAGCAACTTATAGTATTCTATATATATCGAGAGACTTGAAGAGGTAAATAGTATCTTGATAGTCGCCTGAGCCTAAGACCTACACAGAAAATAGTTTTACTCCCGATTAAAACAATAATCAACTAAGTCGATCACTTGATAATGATTAGTTCAGGCCAAGGAACTACTCAAAAACAAAGTGAGCAGAAGAATTAGAAGCTTTCATTCGTGGAAAATTACATGGAGAAATCATTCCCGTAGCTAAGGCCCTCTTGCCCGGATCAACGAGCCGACACTAGTCTCAGTTGGTTCAATACTAGGCCATTTAAGGAGCTGGCCCTGATTTCCTATGCCCCATACTCCGTATTTCGCTCCGCAATCTGACGAAGCGTTGGGGTACGTACGGAGAAAATAGGTGGGGGAATCAGGTTAACGCCCCCCGCCCCCCACGTTTGGGGCTATACGCTACGCAAGTACAGTGGTCTCCATACCTTTATCGACTTCTATTAAAGTCTTCTTCTGTCCCTTTCTTCTTGTAGGTTAATGTTGACTTCTTCCCATCCTTCGCGTTGGTCACATAACTTTCTCAAATACCAAAAATGTCGGCGAACATCAATAATAATGAAAAGTACGAGGCTGATGCCGTAAGCATGGTTGAGGACGCTGCAGATATCAAAGTTGCAGCCGACCTTAAGCATGCCATCAATCAACCACATGTCGAAATCTATGCAGAGGCTCTCACAAAATATCCCAACGACGAGTCCATTGATCAAGCTGCCGAGGCAAAATTGAAACGCAAGCTTGACAGGCGTATTATACCATTATTAGGGCTGTGTTACTTCTTCTATGTAGGTATCTCTTGGTGACGCTCCTTTTAGTATGAAGATGAAAAGAATGTAGCTGACCTAGATATCACGCTTTGTAGTATGTTGACAAGACAACCCTTTCATATGCAGCTATCTTTGGTCTCAAGACTGACCTTCATTTGGTCGGCACCCAATACTCATGGCTTTCGTCGCTCTTCTATTTTGGTTGGTTTGTGTGGGCAATTCCATCCAACTTGATCATGCAGAAATGTCCACCTGGGTGGTATCTTGCATTCAACATCTTCATGTGGGGGGTTTTGTTGATGGCCCAAGCCGCTTCACAGAAATTTGTGACTCTAGCTGCCCTCAGAATCCTGTCGGGAGCGTTCGAAGCCATTGCTGATCCAGCATTTATGCTCGTAACATCCATGTATTACACGAGAGCAGAGCAACCCTCGCGTATCGCAGCATGGTACTGCTTTAATGGTATCGGAGTGGCTGGTGGTGGACTAATTGGTGAGTTTTGGGATGCTGTAGGCTTAACATGGTGCTAACCTGGGCAGGTTATGGCGTGGGCAACATTAAAGGATCTCTTCAGTCTTGGAGATACGAATTCATTATCGTGGGAGTCCTCTGTGCGGCCTGGGGCATTGCTCTGTTCTTCTTGCTGCCCAACTCGCCTGTTACATTTTGGGGCTTCAATCATGATGAGAAGCTAATTATGATCGCCCGTCTGAGAAAAAATCAGACAGGTATTGAACAACGTCATATCAACTGGGGACAGATCAAGGAAGCTTATCTAGACTACAAGACCTGGCTGTTCACCTTGCTTGGCTTCGTTGGTAACATTCCTAATGGCGGCATATCGAATTTCTCGACACTTGTAATCAAAGGTCTCGGTTTCGATACCTTGCACACCTCTCTTCTTGGTATTCCCCAAGGTGCCATTGTCGTGATTTGGATTGGATTGGGTGCACTTTGCAATAGGTATATGCCAGCAAATAGTCGTACCATAATCTGCGCCATGTTCATGCTCCCAACTATCGCTGGCGCACTTGGTTTCCTACTAGCGCCTACACATGCCTACATCGGGCGTTTAATCTGCTTGTAAGTTCAAGCTCATATCAACGCATAGCTAGATTATACAGATTGACAACTTCTAGCTACATGACCGGCTCATACCAAGCTTCTTTCGTACTCAGCTTGTCCCTAGTCACTTCTAACACCGGTGGACAATCCAAGAAGATGATTGTTTCTGGTATGATTTGGTTTGGAGCATGCATAGGCAACATTGCCTCCCCATTCTTCTATCGAACCGAGCAAGCTCCAAATTACCCACTCGGTATTGGTTCCTTGCTGGTTGCTAACTTTATCGAGCTTGCTCTCTTTTTCATCTTTCGATATGCGTTTCTTTGGGAGAACAAGCAGAAAGAAAGGAAACGTGCAGCCCTAAGGGCAAGTGGGGAGACAGATGATTATAGCAACTTAAATGCTACAGCCTTTACTAATATGACAGACAAGGAGAACCCGAACTTTGTTTATGTCTACTAATTAAAGTTAGGGGACTATGTTTGGTAGGGCCTAGTAGGAAGGCGAAATGTATTTAGTACATCTATCTATGTTACAAAGATTTGAAGTGAGGAATACTACTATCTCAGCTTTCGAAGTATGGAGTTACAACTTTTGTACTCTATATAATTTTTCTTTTGTGACAGTTGGATGAACTACTGTAGTTGAAAATTACCCCGCTTTTACTAGCACCCGGAGTGTTTCTATGATATATATGTAATGTAGACAGTCAACTCCGTCGTGAAAGCCAAGGTGGAAATCACAGTATCCAATCTTATTTCGATGGATTTATCTCTTGACTGCGTGACCGATAATCTGTCTCAGGTTTATAGATTTACGTGCCGAGTTTCCTCCTCCATGACTATCCTCTAAAATACACCGCAAGTAATATCTTTTAGTAGGGATGATCTGACTTTAGTTCAGTGTTTGACTTTAAAGATGTTTTCGACGAACTTTGTAAGGAAAGCTATAAACAGGCCTGTAGTAAAAGTAGAGGGCGGGTCACAGCGAGGATTAGCGGTCAGGGGGCCATGCTGCCCACTGCCGCCCGAAAGCGAGGTGGTCGTGCCCGCTTGGCCGATGGCAACAGCGAGGTCCTCCGGGCTCGCCGACCGAGAAAAGAGGCAGTGCAAATACACGTGGGTTAAACATTCAGTAGGTTTGGATCGATTCGATACGTATCGTTCAGAGCGACAATGATGATTGGGGAGAGAGGGGCTGGAAACATGGAAGACCGTCTCAGCTCGGCCTATCATACGCTTGCAGCAAGCTCAGCAGGATCTTCGGTCGAGGGTTTCCTCCGGCATCGCGATGCAAGGCCGTGCGTCACGTTCCAAACTTCTGGAGGTGGCCGATTTTACATCTGCAAGTCCATAGATGATTTCCATAGCGGTGCGGAGGAGAGCATATTGAATAAGCGCGGGGGGTCTACCAGAGAAGGCTTCATCACGCTGCACTATCCATTTCACCCCCAATCAGATCTATTGGGAATGCGGAAATGGGGATCATAGCGAGACTATGGCTAAATTGCGGGAGTGAGCCTGTCCTCTTCCTTAAGAGTTATATCTTTACTCTATACACATTCAGTAACAAATGGAGAATGAGAGGAACCCTTGTACTAGGTTTTAATAACTTGGTTATAATAACCTTCAAAAACGAACAAAGGTTTGATTGACTAGGGAGACTTCACAAGGCCAAACTCAATCAGGCTTTCTGCAGTAGCAACAACGGCATCAACGCCTGTCCGCAGCTGCCATCCTAAGAGGGTCTTCGCCTTCTCATTCGACATTTTCTTCAGTTTGCCCAACTCTGAAACAAGATTAGCGACCTGAGGGTCGAAAAGTGCTACAACCTTGATCAAGAAGTTCGGTACCACACGTGTGGGTGACCGTTTAGCTGCATTGCCCATGCGGTCTCGAAGAACCATGGACATCTGCTGGATGGTCATACACGGTGGTGAAACAGGCAGGAAGCGCTCTCCCTTGGCTTTAGGGTTGGTCATTGCACGACAGTGTAGGTCGGCAACATCCCTCACATCAACCACACCGTATTGGAGTTGGGGACATCCAATCATGTCCCCGTTCAATAAGCGTTGCACCAGTATGACTGATTTTGAGAAGTCAGGGCCTAGGACGGGCCCAAAGATACCCACGGGATTGACCACTGAAAGCTCCAATGATCCGCCCTCTGTTTCGATAAAGTTCCATGCTGCACGCTCCGCAAGGGTCTTGCTCTTTGGGTATGCTCGGACATCGGGGCTGTCGACGTTTGTCCACAGCTCTTCGGTGTATGGGGTCTTTGGCTGTGGAATTCCATACATGATTAATGACAGAGTGAGCCAATTTATCAAAATAGATTAGTACTAATGAAGTATTGCCTATATAAGTGGTATGCCCGTGCAATCCCCCAAGATAAGTTACTTTTGATTGGACTTTGGGAACCATATGGTGCATCATGTCGGTAAGAGTAGGGTCGCTTTTCCGTGGGGTCTGGTTGGCTTGCTGAAAATGGCAATTGTATGGATTGAGATGCTGATTCACGCAAAGGGAAAAACGTGTGGATAAGGAGGCATTTGCTCAATAGACGTAACTGTAATTTTTATTCGAAATTCTTAACAATTTTGTTCCGCCTTAACTTCCCTGGTTGCCTATGTGCAAAAAGCTGTCCCTACTGACAATTTGGCTCCAGCCGAGCAGATTCTAGTTTACCGACTCGTGTCTGCCACATGCTGAATATTCCACGAAGGAATATAAAATCTGAGTCCACGCCTTTCGGAAACTATACTTGACTGCCTCACACTTAGCCTAATTTTTGCACCAAAGGGCCCTCTCATTACAGGAAATCTCTTCGTCAATGAATAGAGGTGTGGCATTCTGTACATGATATATTTGTGAGAAACTTGGCTATATAATCTTGGAATTGCTTTAAGCTAACTAGTATTATATTTAAAGAAATATTACTTCGCGAAAGCATTCCGAGTTGAGCTCCTAGGAGTGCGACACATTCAGCGTCTGGCGCTGAACGACAATCGTTCGCCACAATGAACACAACTCCTACATCACTGTTCTACCTATCAGCATCTTCATGGCTTCCTATGCACGAGAGCGGCGAATATATTGTCGTCTAGCTCCAGAAGATTAGGCACTCTAATATTATCAAATAGGAGATCAAAGATAGGCTCAGGTAGTATGGGCTGGCAGCCAGTGCGCTTAGAAGCCGTGTCCAAAAGCTGTAACCAGGCACAAATTCGCAACGATATATATAGACGATTGATGGTTCTCCCTTAACCATGCCTCTAACCTTGTGATAAAAATTCCACTTGGTGCGTCGAAAGTAGGACTACCCTCGTTAGGCAGCGTGAGCTTAAATAAGCAAAGGAGGAAGGCGACAATAAGGATGACATCAAAGTCAACTATGTTGTTGCTAAATGTAGAGTCAAACTTAGTACCGGCATCATCGTAGGCTGAAATTGCGTATGCCATTGGCAATCGGTCCGTTACTGCTCGATGTAAAGCTTCGATAGCTACGATCGACTTAGCTATAACGCCTTCGCGTTTACCCAACTCTTTGATGTGAGCCTTTATCCGTCTCCAATTTGTGTCATCAAAGGGCGAAATAAAAGGAGGGTCCACGACTTCGACGAAGTAAGAAAAGGAAGAATGGACCGGCTCTCCAGCAGCTGCAATCTTGTCGATGTCTACAGTTAAACGGATACCCTGTGACGTCTTGGCGTGCCGAGAGGATGGAGACTCTGCATAATCCAGATCTCCTTGCCAGGAGGTATAGACCCCTTGGTGGTTTAACAAATTATTGACACTAGTGGGTCCCGACAGAGCTTCATTGGGATGGGTGTCTAGACGAACGTGCAATCCTCTACCATTGCGGCACGTGGATATGTGTGCCATGCGTTTCATTTCAGTATGGCATTATTCTCGGCACAGGTGGAGTCGTATTTGCGTGCGAAATGCATCTAGATCCACTCTAACCGACAAAACCCACTATAAACAAAAACCTCAATCCTCTATGATCCAAACTCGGTTTCCGAACACGTGCTTCGATTTGTGGATCATGGCTGCGAATATACTGCAAAGTTCAGCTCATGCACCAATTCATATTTTATATCTTACTCGACTAGATCCATTCAGAACATTCACTACTTTTCCCTTAACCTTTGTTTCATTTTTCTTCATTTTTCATAAGAATGAACCCACTCAGAACGACGCCGCAGACTGTTCGGGTCGCTGGTCATCGTGGCCACAGCGCTGGCGCCCCGGAGAACACCCTGGCGGCTTTCCGTCTAGCTCGTGAACTTGGAGGCATTGGGGTCACCTGCGAGACCGACCTAGGATTGACCAAAGATGGCGAGTTGATCTTGATTCACGACGAGACCGTGGATCGCACTACCGATGGTTACGGCCTTGTTCGAAACATGACCTATTCGGAAATTGCTAAGCTTGACGCGGGTCGATGGTTTGATAAGAAGTTTGAAGGAGAACGCATTCCTCTACTGAAAGATGCATTGGTTCTTGCTCGGCAATTGGGGATTATTTATCAACTTGAGCTTAAAATTTACGACCAGGACGATGTGCTTTTTCCAAAACTAAGGGCACTTATCGTTGAACTAGGCTGTGCAGACCTGCTACAATTCTCTTCCTTCGATTTCGTGCAGCTTAGGGCGGCGAAGAAGGCTTTCCCTGAGATTCCTACAGTAGGAATATCGCATTCACGACTTATTGAACCTGCTGTGGTAGCAAGGGAAGCAAACGTGGACGCCATCAATCTTGAGATCCAACATTTTCCAAGTGGCGAAGCTCACCAGCTTCACCAGGGCGGGATTGCGGTGTTTCTACTTCTTCCGCCTCCCGAGATTCTTAGGGATCTTAAGACCTACGGGGTGGATGTTGAGGCTCAGGTCATCAATTGGGTTCGCGAAGGCTTGCTGGATCAAATTCTCAGCGACGATGTTGCGCAGGTCGCCAGAATCATGAAACATGTTCGTGGGTGAATGGACAGAGAGACAAAATAGCATGCCTAGTAGAATGAGGGGTTTAGAAGAACGCCAAAGAAAGGATTGGTTTCATCTTGGTGAATAAATGCTTGGTCGAATGACTAGCTACTTACCCTCACAATAGGGTTATTTGACTATTAGTGGTCAAAGAGTTCGATGTTTCTAGTTTCACATATGTTGTAGAGAAGAGTCTGTAAAGGCATCTATTCAGAGAAATAAAACTACTTCTGCAGGGTAGAATTTAGTTCAAGTAAAGTAACGTGAACGTATCCTCTTGTTTATTGGAAATTTTGATCAACCGGAGTTTAGCATAATCCTTGGAGTGATCTTGCCTATCCAAGATTAGTTGCTGAGGTCCAGCTTAAATTTACTGCTCGTCCAATGCCCCCAGTGTGAGCTCAAGAGCCTCAAGCACTGTCATACCACTCCGACTGTACTTATTCCAGCCTTTGTACCAAGGACATTTGAGAGATTCCTGGACGATATTGTCGCCATTCAAGACTAAAATAAGAATAATCGGGATACTATACGACGTTCGCAGTAAGAAAGGTAAGATGCTTTGCGCCAGTTCGAGCTCGTATGCACCCAGCAGCAAATTCAGTTCTCTAAGTCCAGTTGTCATCCATCAGGCGTTCCCACCCCCTTCCTGCAACTACAAGCAGGGTCAAAATCCTTCGACTAAGTATGAACCATCTCAAATAGCTCGAAATGGAGGCTCAAGTAGAGCCGCAAACGTCTGTGAGCAAAGGCAACCTCAGTGGTCTTTCATAGAACGCTGGTTAGAGAACGAAGACGACGGTAGTGCAGGCCATAGATCTCGGACAATACTACAGCCTGGAAGTCCATCCTTTCAACCAGCGGAAACTAGTCCAAGCTATGGGTTACTGATCATGCCTCCGCTTGGAAATCCAGCTTTTCGACCGGCGGACTAGTTCAAAATATGATGATGCCGTCACCACGAGAACTAGGGATTTAACTTTGTCCAGTGAAAGCAGAAAGCAGTCACTATCAAGAAATTCTTCCGTTTCCACGGAAATATCTATGGCGCCTTCTCTCAACGAACCACAGCTGGCTTGATATCAGCACATCGCAATTACACAAACTCCCCCTCCTATCGCTCTCATACCCCCCACACCTGCATTGGCCTCGACCTATGATCTTCCTTGTGAATTCAGTTTCCTTGGCTGCGAAAATCAATTTGAGGCGGGGCATTTCGACGATTGGATCCTACACAGTCTTTCCCATTTTCACGGACGAAATCCTCCTCGGAACGCTACGTGTTCACTTTGTACGGACTATATCCCAAAGGTTGACTACCAGAAGGATGTTTTTCTCAATTGGAGAGAGCGCATGTGGCATATTCATGAACACCTTTCCCAAGATTCCGGAATTGACTTTCACCTAGTGAAGCCTGACTCGTCCTTGTTCTCATATTTGTTGGAACTTGACATATTTGAATTTACAAACCCAGTCCCGGCCCACGAAGATTTCTCGAGCCGTCCCGTGGTACATCATCATCCTTACCCTGCAACTCGCATGAGTGAAAATGTTCTGCTTATCGGAAATTCTTCCCGCCGCAACTTGCAGACGTCATATTGGAGTGATCTAGTTCAATTAGATCGCAGCGCATCTATGGCGAAGCGAAATGAACGAAGTCTGGAAGTGCGAGATGATCTAGATAGAGAGAGGAGAGAAATGAAGTCGTACTCGGTGAAGAGGAAAAGTCCGTTTAGCAGCCCATTGCAGCAACCAAATGTCGATGATGTTTCGCAGCCGGTCGTCAAAGCAACTGCTCAGTCTTCAGAAGTACCCGCGATTGGACAACAGACAGACTCGGTTTCTTTAGAATACAAACCTAAAAGGAGACCGCTGTCTCTATCAAATCACAAATCATCCATAACCGATTTGGTGCTAAGAATGATGAATAGCGACAGACTTATCTACAGGAAAATAACGAACTACGAGACATCAAGACTTCTGGCCCTAACAGTATTATGAATTGCTCGATCAAAGATGACCATCTTCCGTCAAATACCTCATCAGATCTGGAAATGCTTAACATATGTACCTCAGACCAGAATGTCTCTGACCACGAAGTTGGCACAAACTCTATGAATCATCTCTCTGAATCCATGTCCACATGCACTGCAGATCAGACAGATTGGGACGAGAGCAGTGATGGAGACTCCGGGTGTGCTAATGAAAGCATTCGATATCAAGATGATCTTGCGAGTCAAGCATACAGAAGCCCGGATAGACAAATATTGTCAGCTGAGAATATTCTAGTGGACCGACTCATGACAGAATTCTGGATTATCTTTGACCAAAATTGGAATTGTAGTATTCGCCATCATGCAACAGGAACCTCCACTACATCCAGTTCTGGATCCCACGCAGCAGCATCCGAACAAGGATCTCGGATCTCCAACAACCGGAAACGAGCGCGAGGGAAAGATCCTGACGATCCAAATGATAGAGACGAACGTTCTGGCTTAGTCACCACCACACTAACCGGTAGCCGATTGAGCTCCTTGTTCGTCGGACGCTGCCCCAGGTTTATCAGAGTCGAGATTTGTTGAGATTTGTTGCATGACGTGGTATGAGTCGGCAGTAAAAATCCACTCTTCCTGTTATATTGAAGCCTTCCACTCGCAGTAAGTTTCCAGACAAGAAAGAGCATACGTTGCTTCCGATATGTGGTCATTGATGGTCGCTCGTGATACTCAGTCTTGTCATTGTCATACCAAATATCTGGGAAGTTGTTATCGACCCAAACTACGCCCCGGATAGCATAGTCCTTAGGGTTCAGTCTTATTCCCTTCGGACTTGCTACAAGAAGCAAACAAGTGATTCAAGAATTTTGCGAAAAGCTCCCAAGAGTCTGTAATTCTTCCAGGGTACAACAAGAGAGGTCTGACACTTAACATTTCTAGTTGAACAAGTTTTCGGATCCGAATAATGGCTACTACAATAACTCTCAATTACTGACTTTTTAAAAGATAACTAAAGGTAATCTAGATTGTGCGTATCCTTTTAGTAATAAATCTATTGATCTATCAAATATAGTCTATTTCTAGAAGGCTAAATACGATCTAGTTTACTTTTAGTCTAGAGAATAACGTTACCCGAGGACCTAAGGATCACATGCCGTTGGCGCTATAATTAAAATATTGGTTTCGCTAAGTTAATATGTAATGTACTTTTAGGACAGTATATAGGCGGCTTCTCCAACCCTCGGTTTTTTGTAAGTTCTTTAATCTTTAATAAACCTTACAACCATATTTCTACACCTATCGGCTGTGATCCCTCCTCCACCTAAACCCGCCATAGTAAAATCACAGCATCACACAATTTTGGTACAATGATATATACCTGAAATTTCAGCTCATCGCTAAAGATAAAAGTAAGACCAAGCTTGAGCTATAAAGAGCACTTAGCGATAAATGATTGTGATTGCAGCGAATCTTATCCGAACTAATACAACAACCTAGCTGAGACACTCAGCTTGAAAAAAAGTTTAATGGCTCAAGTTTATTTTCCAATACTATTGAGATTTTATCTCCATAATACGAGCCACATGGATGAAATCAAACTTGACTCTCCCATGGTTCGAAAAATATCGGATAGTGCAGGAAGCACTACACCTCCACAATCAACCAAGTCCTATGTACGGAATAATCCATACGGGAAGTTTATTGAGATCCAAGAACCTAATACGCCAATTCTTGAACCGTTGGAGAGTTTCCATGAGTCAAGCGTTATTGAGCGAACTGAATTCCCATCGCGACTTACGATTTTTTCTCCGGATAAAGGAATAAGATCGATCAGCTGTCCACCATTGGATACTAGATACACTGCAATATCCTATACATGGGGGCGGTTCATGGTCAGAGATACTCGAGAAAGAGACACCGACATGGCAGGATGTTATTGGAAAATACCAGCCAACCTAAGGTTCACGCGTCAGGAACTTAATTGTGCCGTGCTTAAGATAGGAAGTGCGAATCCAGTTTGGCTTGATTTATTTTGCATACCTCAAGATGACAACGATGAAGAGAAGGGCATCGAGATCAAAAAGCAAGCTCAGATCTTCAAACATGCTGCAAAGGCGGCAGTATGGTTGTATGAGGGTGATGATCTCGTACAAGAAATATGCTCATGGCATTTCTCTCATTATATCTATGAGATTTTGGTTATTCCAGTGAGCGGAAAATTTACAGGAGAAACCAAGAAACGTCTGGCCCTATTGAAGCGGCTAGCTGCTGAAGTACCTTGGATGACTTCGACTTGGACTTTACAGGAATCTGCACTACGAAGTGACGCTGCCTTTTACGACAAGAGAGGAGACCCTATTCTGGGTAAATCAGATAGCAAGCCTTTGACTATCTTTGACTTCATGAGGACTATGAGCCAGATAGAGGAAGAAATGGAGAGTATAAGAAACTTTGAATACACGATGGCGAAGGAAGACCTGGATTTATTTACGTCGGCACGCAAGGCTGTTATCAATGTTGGGCTTGGACGCTTGAACACTATGAATAGCCAGGAATTATACCGAGCAGCTTCATTCAGGGTTTGCGAAAGGCCCCATGATACAGTTTACGGCATCATGAGCGCTATAGGAGTTGAGATGGAAGCCGACTATAACCGTGACATGGATCAGCTTCGAAAAGACTTCATAGTGGCGCTACACAACAGAGCTCCGGCAGAAATGCAGAGCTTTTTACACTTCGATTCTTGTGACGATGGAAGTGCTTGGACATATCAAGACAGAGATTCAAGCCTCTCGGAAATCCATCAGCTCCCAGGAGAGAACGAAGTGATTGCTCGTTTCCAAGGAGTTCTGGACTCAGGACATCTGGTGTTGGATACCGCTATAATCTTGACCACGGAAGGCCTCGCAGAGCTAGGAATGAAGCTTGAAAAGGCAGAAGGATGCCTTGGTTTGGATGACGATGGAATACCACGAGCTTATTATGGGCTCGACAGTTCGTGCCGAGAACAACAAAAACGTTCTGCTCAGTCCTTGTTGAATTGGGAAGACAGTCTAGCACTAGTCCCACTAGGAAGGCTAAGGAAACAAGACACATGGTATCGAGTCTCGTATATGTTGTTGTCACGATGAGCAATAAATCAACAGATCCTGCAATAGGCATTTATCTTCGCCGAGTCGGCATTTTGATACTGTTAGAATCTATCACAAGAGATTTGCCTGTGAAAGGGAAGTTCTTCTTGGGGTAAGACTGGAATATAGTTACTGAGGTATAGAATTATGTTGTGGACATGGTCTTCACATCAGAGGTCCCAATTTTGAGAATCTGGTAGTTCGAATTCAACAAATCTCAAGTAAAATTCGGTTCTAAAAGTTTTTGTACACACCCTAATTATTCTCTATCACGTTTCAAGTAGCGGGGAGTCTAGACGAAGTAGTATACTTTACTATTTAAATACTTTACCTTCACAACAACAGTAGAGGCCCCACGAAAGTCATTTGCTAATAGGCTTAATATTAATAGAAAGCTAAAAATTCGATTAAAGATTACGTAAAGGCAAGAAAATACACATAAACTTCTCCTCTAGATCGGTCGGTATTATAATTCGATTAAGACATGTTGAAAGAAATGATCATGTGGCCATGCTGCAGGCAAACATGTAAATAGACCTTCAGGTTACCTCTTCACTTTCATTCTACATAGTCAATGATGCCCTTCTATTGACCCCCACGATTCGTTCCTTGCAATAGGTTATGAGCCCGGACAAGCACTTCATCATCAATAGAAGCATCATTGACGTCCGTCTGACAGTACGAGAACTAGTCCATGCCCACGACGACAAGCCCTCCATAGGAGGTAGTCACCACGATACGACAAGCCCTCCATAGGAGGTAGTCAATAACATACGATAAGCCCTCCATAGGAGGTAGTCACTAGGACATACGACAAGCCCTCCATAGGAGGTAGTCACCAGGACAGGACATAACAAGCCCTCCATAGGAGGTAGTTATCATATAAATACGCATGTCAGATCGAGGTTCTCGTTCATCTTCGAGACTTCAAGGAAAATCACTAGAATTAGTAGGACTCCTAGATCCTACACGCACGAAACTAGAACTAGAACTAGAATCAAAGAACCCCTCACTTTCATCAGAACAAGCCAGGATGTCGACCAACGCTTTACAACTACCCTCTGGCATGAAGCTTCGCGGAGAAGAGAACTATAGCCTTTGGCGCACGCAAATAGAGTCCTTATTCCAAATGAATGACCTCACAGATTACAAGGAGGGAGGAGGGGGAATAGACTCAATGAAGGAGGGAATGTTTTGTCTCGCAATCATCATCAACTGCGATCATGAACCACAGGTCCTTGTTTCAGTCTATTCCACACCGAGGATGTCATCACGACACGCTCGACACCGGCATCGTGAGCGGCGCGCAAGACTCGGAGTGTACCGTCACGAGCAGGAATAATGAGGTCGTTCTCATGATTCGGAGCAATCGCAGGAAATGGCGATGCGACATGCAGGACATAGGTGCATCCCTCCGCTGCCTCTGTCCACCCCTCATCCTTCAACAGATCAGCCATAGTGAAAGTGAGGAGATGGAGCTTTGTTGCTCCGCCAGCTCTGAGCATATTTCGGACGTTATCTTCGCTCTTGGTCGATCTAGTGGTCGTTCGAACGCGATACCCAGCATCGAGACATTGAAGAATGCAGTGGGCTCCAAGGAATCCAGAACCTCCGGTAATCAACACCAGTTTCTCTGTGTTGGCCATGGTTGCACAATCATGAAAAGAACAGCTCAAAAAAGTAATTATTTTAGACACTGCGAAAGACAAAGTATCCTGTTAACATTCTTCTCTTTTCTATATGTGAAGCTACTGTAATCCCGATCCGGACCTTGCGGGTTTTGCGGGAAATTCCCTACCGTGGTTTACACGTCCCACATGGGTGATGTGTAAACCACTAGTTCTCATCCACCACTCTGTTTTAGTACATTGGCCATACTAAAGTCGATCATCACTCGAATCAACCCATCTTAGGTCTTTAAAATAATCAAATGCCCACCTAGAAACATTACATGGCACCATATACGCAGTAGATGGTGTTAGGCGTATTAACTGTAATCGCAAGACTCACGCCCTCACCATTTGAAATCTTTCCATTTTATGGTCAAGTTGTCCCAAACTTGAAGGCTACGCATATTACCAGAAACCGATCTCCATTCAAGCTCCGATTAATTCTTCGCTATTAGTATAAAATAAGCTTTACATGCGGTTGATCATTCTGCTAACTCGAACATGGGCACGTCATCTCCCTACATACACACGCTGGAGGGGGGAGAGGTTTTTGAGAAAGGTAGCTGCTGTTACTTTGGCACAGGTTGGTCCAGCATTAAACTATTCGAAAGCAAGACGCAACGGACACGGACCTGTAATGTTTTGGAGAACTAAACCTAAAATTGGGACTGAAATTGGAAAACCAAGTGATCATATTCCACGACGGGAAAAGTCATGAAATCTTACTCAGAACATATCGGCTGAGCCACTCAGGTCATTTAAGAACAGGTCCCAGTTGATCCACGCCATCCCATCGTCAGTTTCTAAATTGTTTTCTGAACCTCTTGCAAATTCATCGATAGATGCAGAGCCTGTATCAATTGTGCTCTCAGGTATCATTTGGTTGTTAGCCTCCTGGGTCTGGTTCGAGAATGAACTGGAATCCAGGATATTGTCTTCTATCGAAGTATTGGAAAACTCTACTTCCGCGATTCCGCCCATACTTTGATGATGGAATCCTGCCGGAATCGCAACCCTTCGCAACATTGGTACTCGCTGCATTAACTTGGTAATTGGCCTCCAAAACATGCCAGAGTCGGTCTCGGACATCAATGGAGCATATTGATCAAAGGAGGCTTGTGCAACCGAATATGCTCGATCGGAAAAGTCTACGGCCTTACAACTGCAGAGCTCAACCAGTAGAATTGCCAGTACGTACCACTTGGGATATGCAAACCATACCCAGCCAGCATAGATATCCTCGGCTTGCTTCTGTAGTGATTTCTGCAGAAGTGACGTTATCACCTCCATGAGGTCAAAATCATCCCAGGGAGGCACCGGATTATTTTTGTTTCTGTGCGGTGGGCGTCGGAGTAGAAGTTGCATGTGCAAAGTGACTGCCTCTGCCATAAATCTGATAAATCTTTCAAGTCTTACCATATGGATCAATCTCGGGGCTGGCTTACATCCAGAAGACGCAAAAGTGGCAAATCATGTTCTGCATTCGATGCATCACGGAATGACTTACCAACCACATACGTAGGGAGTATTTGTACACGCTTCGAGAATCAGATCGAGATATCACTCACAAATTTACCCAATTATCAGGACTTTACATTACAATAGAAATCAAAGAGCCATCAATCATTATCACAATCTGCTCTAAGTCGTGAATATGTGGATGACATACTATTTGGTTTCTAGAGATATTAGGTTACTTGAAGTTGGCTTATCATATTGATTTACTACTACGGATATTACAGCATATTGTTGTAGCACTTCTTACTGCAACTTCGGATACGGTAGCAAATCGAGACTTTGGAGATCTAATTGACTCCACCTGTCCGCGAGAGGACCCCCTGGAAGAAATACTTGTACAGCAACGTATCCTTTGTGATAAAGCTGTAGGTAGGAGCAAATAGAGGGGCATTCCACTCTAGCCCTCAGCTCAATCCACCATATACTGCGACCTACTTTAAGATACCAAAGATATAGTAACAAGAGTGCGACAGGATCTTTGTCTCGTAGCAAGGAGTTGAAAGGGCCATGCATACAGCGAGTAAAGAGCTGGGTGTGACCGGTTGTGACCTGGCTATCGGGAAGGTCCTGGATCTGGGATAGTGCGTGGGCGGCAGTAAAATACGGATTATTTTCTACTGTAGATGAGTTTTCTAGGTGGCACACGATAGCTAAAGCCCTGGGTATCCCATCTATGCCTTCTTCTGGCAGCGGCGAGTGCATCTGAGCGAAGGTCGACGACATGACACGGAAAAGACTGTCCGGGCGTAGCGGATTTGCTATGTGCCACAGAGACATTTTGCCCTTTTCCATACGCAACCATTCCAGATCGGAGGGTTCAGAGGGCTTGAGAGGCCACGATTCTTCTGGAGTACACGCATCCGGAAACGCAAAGGCCAAAACCGTCAACGCAGCCGCAGTACCCCAGATGGGATCCTTGTCTTTGGTTTCAATCGGCTCCCTTAATCGCCGGTGGAAGAGAGCTGCACTTTGAGACCAATGATAGCACTCTTCGATGGTGCGACCGCCGCCGGAGGAGCTGTTCAGATAGCGGTCATACGCGAGTGCCACCGCGAGAGAGGCGTGCATCAAGAAAGGGTGCTGCCAACCATATGTGAGCAGAGCTCGTATCTCAGGATGGATCATCCACCTTAAACTTGGTCCTACGGGCACCAAAACAAGTTGCTAAGACTTACGGTGAAGGTTAGTATCAAAAGATTACGATTAACTTCTCTCATGTTAGGGTCGTCTGGAGTGATGAGACTTCGTCCTAGGTACCGGGTGACGAAGTCTTGACACTTGGCGTCTAGCTGATAGGATGTAGATGCGTCGGACGTCCATACGGCACTGGATATAGGGGGCTGAGGCTCTCCTCTTGGGTGAACGACGGATGGCCGTACTGCATCATCGGTGACGGGCTGGAGATCAGGAATATGTGGCATGAAGTTGCATCGGACGCCGAATGAGTAGCATCTCTTGCACTGTGGTTTGCCTTCGTCGCACTGGTAGGCGTAGACCAGTCGTTCAGCTAGATCCCAATTGAGTCGATGGGAAGCAGAGGACCACCCACCTTGACTTTTCTGAGCTTGCAGTTTCGGCAGCCAAATCTGGACCTCCGCATCATCCTGCGCTGTTGAATCTCTTCAGAGCCTGTCGAAGCCATGATTTTCGATGCGTGTCGTGCGGAATTCAAAGGGATGGATTGTTGGACGTCGAAGGCTCCGGAGAGACTGCGTACGGCATATCCGCAAAATAAGCCGCTAACCCTCTTTCGGATCCAGACGCTTCACTCTAGCTATGACTCGGGTGCAGACGCCTCTGATTGGCTGGGAGTTCCAACTGCTCCCGAAGCCGGCCGCACGTCTCCAGTTGTCGTCTACACTATGGAGTAATGTGGAAGAAAATGGACATCTGCGCTTACGACTAAGTCCATAATCCTCGGTGTGATACCAGGGGATCTGAGTATCTTGGTACATAAGGGCTAAGCAGGTCTAGCTATGACTCGGGTGCAGACGCCTCGGATTGGCTGGGAGCTCTGACTGCTTTCGCAAGTCTCCATCCGTCGTCTATACTACGGAATAGAATGGACATTTGCAATTACAACTAGGTACCATGATCCCCAATGTGACCCCGGGAGAATTAAGTATATAAGTGCTGAGCAAACCCCTATGGCTCAAGTCTCATTTCTTCTGCAACTGCATTATAATTGACCTTGCCAGCCTCGACCTCACCCCAAGCAACCAGAAGATCTTCCAAGAGTTTACGAACAAAACCTTCCGTCGGCACTATGGAGTCTCCCTTCTCGCTCCCAGCAGTCCTTCATCCCGCGCTGACTGGCCGGGATGCTGTGGTTGATGCGCTGTATCGCTGCGTTATGGCCTTTGACACCAACGACGCAGCACTTTTTGACTCGAGCTTCATGCAAGACGGCGTGTTCGACGTTAATGGGCGAGCCATGGAGGGACTGCCCGAGATCCACTCTACGGGGCTCGCCCTCATCTTCAGGGTCGACACAACACACATGGCCACTAATGTGCGTGTCCACATGAGAACGGCGACGGAGGAGCATGAGGCCAGCCTGACAGCCACCGTGCTTTCGCAGCACTTCGCCAAGGGTAAAGGTATGGAGCCAGGTCAGGCAAGCCTGATGGGGGGCAGCCTGTACCGTGCAGAGCTGGCTAGAGACACAGATGGGTTGTGGAAATTCAAGCATCTACTTATCAAGTCTACTTGGGCGGAAGGGGATTGGAGCGTCGTTGGGGGAAAATTTAATGAGGCAGAACAGTAAACACACTGCGCTTGGCTTCTGGATTATTGGCTGCCCGACGCTTGCAACGGTGGTATAAGAAGTACGATAGCTCAACCTACTATCGAAGGGCTGATTGTACTTTTCTGGCGATTTCCCTCACTGGCAAAGCTATTAACTAGGAAGCGTTATATTCTTTATACCATAAGGAATATTTATAGACTCATGGATTCTACCTAAAGAAATTCAACTTTTCTTCCTAAATTTACTTTCTTCTATAGTCAGCGGTGCAGAAGCCATATTTAGATTCGAGGCTCCATAGTTCCCCATTTCTGTCTGCACCCACCTACGGCAATGACACTTCAGCATTTTATTCCGGCAGCAGACATAACTTAGGGACTCACCCGGGACTGATCACAAATGCAATGAGACTTGGATTCTCAAAGTGGATTATTCGCAACAAATAATTGAGTGCAGCCTTAGAGATCCCGTACGCTGTTATACCCATTGGGATATTTCCTAGGTCAGTGATCGAAGCTCCTGATGTTGTAACGCCGACCAAAATTGGATGGGAGGAGAGTTTTAACAATGGCCAAGTTGCTTGAAAAAGTGCAAGGACCCTAATTGTATTAACCTCGAAATGCTCACGCATTTCCTCGATTGGGCTATCTTCTGCAAGGCCGTAGTACTTTGCTATACCAGCGTTGGTAATCACAACGTCTAGCTTGGTTATGCCGTGTTCGCTCTGAAGAGTTTTGTCGGCTGGTTGGGTTGAGCAGATGCTGCGACAGTACTATCGATAGCAACGGTGATAACCTTGCTTCCGGAGGCTGTTGACAATAAGTCCAATTCCTTGGACGAAGCACTCTCCAAGTCTCTCACGCCAGCTATGACCGTGGTGTTCGATCGTTGACGAAGTACATCTACTAATCCTCGACCGAGCCCTGGCAAAGATATTAGCTATATAAATTACTAGACTATCAATACGCACCTCGACTAGCACCAGTGATAATATAAATCTTTTCGAGCTGCATTGCTAAACCAGATTTCGACTTTGTTGAGGACCGAGGATAGTAAAATTTGTTGTATACTTGATATCAGTATTCGCAGAGAAAGATATTCGTCTTGTTTGCTATCGCCAGACAAGGAGGATGTTTGTCTTTACAACACTTTTTCTTAGGACGGCCTCCGATTACGTCAATCCCTATCCCCATCAATTTCATCATGTTCAAAGCCTCTGTAATCAAGATGGGGATAAACTTTGCAATGAATTTTGAGTGTCAGATTGGTTAGCACCATGATTACACATGGGTGTATTTTGCTCGTTTATGCAGCTACGCCCGCGGCCCTGTTCCACTCTGAGCTACGCTAACCACAAGCGCACTTGGTCTGTTGCTTCTCTGTATAGCTTTCCTCAAGGTGCATACTGTGTATACTCCTACTACGTTATGAGACCAGCCTAGAAACTCTACAACATGAGCGATTTTCTCATATCCAAAGCTAGCAACACTTTGGACAACACATAGAATCAAGTCACGCTCCAATGTCATATCAGGCGGTGCTGGAATGACATCGGACATTTCGCGTTGGAGGAGCGGATAAGAAATGTACTTTCTTAGTCCGTTTCCGATACTCCCATATATATGCGAGGCAATTGCATAATATACAACCTTCTGAAGGGAGACGGCCGTACACTAACGCCTAAGAAGGTCTATGGGATGTCGGTGATCTGTTGACCGCCTTTCCGACTTAACTTGGTCGCGTGACCACGCTATTCTAAAGCAGCCTAGACTGAAACGCAAACGTCATCTGCCTATCGCCTGCCCTTCCCCTTCGACCGCTCTGATAAGACTCTCGACTCTCATCCACTCCAACATCATACACTCAATCCGAATCCAAATACCATCTTCGCAAAATGCTATTCTTCAAGTCTGCCCTTACTCTTTCGGCCCTGTTGGCCCTGGCATCCGCGATGGCGCGCGAGCGCATCGGTAAGAGTTGCTCGAGATGTTTCAGAGAACCACCACTAACGCGGTCACTCCAGTTCCAGCTCACAGTCAGATGTCGGTTTTGATCGGCACTGAGGTCGAGGCGAGCGCTGTCCGAGGTACGCAAGCTCCATCCGACTCTGCGGTTCATACAGGGGTTTCTCATCATTACACAGCTCCATCGTTCGCGGTCTCCAAGTCCGATTGCGAGAAGGAGGACGAGGATGACTGCAAAGAGTTCTGTGGCCTCTCAGACCAGACCGCAACATGTGCGGCCAACGGAAACAAAGTGACGTGTTTTTGCAAGGGTGGAAAGAGCGAAACCAACTGCGAGGAGAGGTGTTTGTTCTGTATGTTGCATGCACCCTTACTTTCAACCACAGAATATGGCTAATTCGAGTCGCGTTATAGGCATGCCTGATAAATCAGCTTTGGAAGAGGCGAGTCGTCTCTTTAAGATCGGAGGACCTAGAGCGGAGGAACTATAAGCAGGTAGAATAGAATGGATTGCATATATTACAGCAGTTATAGTCGTACGCAATATATTACATACTGATCAATGCCACTCTAAGAGCTCCTCTACCGATCTTACCTCGGGCATTTGAGTAGATATACAACTGACGGATAATTCGTGTTCTTGGAAGGGAGGTATAATGGCCCTGACGGATGGAATCGATTTGCATTCAAGAATGCCCGTGCCAAAGACGGTGGGCACCCTGGCCGCGTCTTCGAAGCCGAGATGGTCGGGATTTTGACCACTAGGGGGCTTCTATGACCGCTGTGGTCGAGAAACAAGCGTCTATGGCGACAGCAACAACACAATTCCTGGCTCCGACGTGTTGGACACTGGATGCGACTTAGGTGACGATTGATAGCCAGTTGCGGTGTCTAAAGGTCAAGACGCCCACGGAGCCCACTAATTCTTTTCCCAAATGTCGCTTTCGACTGGGTGATGAAAGATGCACGTCGACTTACCGTGAAGGTCAGTCCCATGGCCCCTTGTCTCCATCTCACCCTCGTCCGCCGCCAACGAATTCGGTCCCTGGCAGAGTCGCAACACACCCGGTTTGCCGATTTCGGGTCGCAACGGATTCCCCTGCAGCCATCTCACGCTCCAACCAAAACGGCTGCGCACGCCCGATCTTGACAACATTGAGCGTGGTCTAGAGTTCATCTGTATAGGAACTTTCCTTTTCCCTTTGTGTGCTAGATGATGTCACGGTAGCCATGAAATAGTCATTGCCTCGAATATGAGTGATGGGCCAGCAGGGGGCTATTGTCGGAAGCTGCGCGAGTAGCTCCCGAAAGCCGAGGGCATTATTATGACTCCCTTAGAGTCATTGGGGACGGTTCACGTTCTCTTGCATCGTCCCGTGATGTCCGGGTACAATAGGCGGGGGAAATCTAGGAATCAATTGCAGCAAGATACCTTTTTCTTTCTTCCTTCATCTAAGCCGGTTTAGCTTTTGCGGTTGGTTGATCAGCGGCGTTTGGCTTTCGTTTCATCGCTTGATTGATTCCATGATGGTGGACCCAACCACAGGCACAACGACAACAACTGGAACCATTGTATCGCATCCTGAACGTACTTGCACGACCTGTGTGACTGCATTCGAGAGCAGGGAGGCGAAGAGAGAGCACATGAAAAGCGATTGGCAGTAAGTGGCTCCTCGACCAGCAGGGCCAGCAGGAAATTGATGACAGTAGTGTTTACAATTTGAAGCGTCATATAGCGGCGCTGTCTCCGATATCATTCATCGTCTTCCAAGAAAACATTGTTCTTGCAAGGAGGGAAGACGTGAGCAGCGATGAATCTTCTTCGTTTCAGGCGTCAGGCGTTCTATATGAGCAGCGTGACCCGAGGCGAAAGACAAGACGTTCATATTTCAAGTCGTGGAATCAGACCCAGAAATCTTGTGAATCCCCTTCAACCGACATTCTCTCATCCATCCATTGCGACGAGGATATCTATGCAGAAGAAGAACAAGAAGAAGAACTGTTCAGCCCACAACAATGTTTATTCTGCAATGCCCCGGCAACCTCCTTAGATGTCAACATGGCACACATGTCCCGTGCACACAGCTTCTTCATTCCCAACGCCGAATACCTCATCGACTTGGAATCGCTGCTCAGTTACCTATTCATCATCCTCTCTGACTTCCACGAATGCCTCTACTGTGGTACCGTCAAGCGCAATAAGTTTGCGGTTCAAGACCACATGCGGGGAAAAGGCCATTGCAAGGTCGATCTGGACGACGAACGCCATGGGCTGCAGCAATTTTACGATTTTGCGGGCGACCCGGATAGCGACGAGGAGACTCAAGACCTTGAGGATGTGACCCTGGTCCCCGAGGAGGGCGAGCTTCGTTTGCCGTCGGGAAAGACGCTGGGTCATCGTTTGCAGACGCGGCATCTCCACCGAAGGAAGCCGGGTCAGGCGTCGTCTCGACTGTCTTCGCACCAGAAGTTCATAACAGAAGGAGAACGAGAAGTAGAAGAGATCCCGTTGAAGGATCAGAGTATGCTGATGAGGTTGGGGACGTCGACGAGCATGATCGGTGTTCCGGAGATGCAGCGACGGGCTTTGGTGGCGGTGGAGCAGAAGATGATGAAGCTAGAGGCGAGGACGAGGAATGAATATGAGGCACATGTGCAGCGAAAAGCCAATCAGCAGAAACGGTTCAAGGTGAAAAGTATAGGGAAGAAAGCTGGCGGACTGGAAAAGCGAGTAGGATAGCGCTGAGATATACCTAAAAGAAAAGAACTACGTTTGAGGACGACTTCTTCAATCTGACAAATACCCCATTGCTCTGAATCTTTTCTCACGTCATGAAGATATGTCCCTGTGTAATAGTATAACCAATTTATTCACTCGAACCTAGCTTTTATCGGACAGAGGGTGACGATAGGCTTAGCAGCAGCGAACTAACCGCTCCGCCTGGTATGACCCATTGTCTACCCATCTTCCATCTGCTCTATATTATTATACTTCCAACAGCTCCAAAGCAGTTTGAACTTGCTAGCCTATGTAAATCATCACCAATTTTCAATTTATAAGTTACTGCTGAGCGGTAGAGGAGTACCAAGGCTTTCACTATAGCGGCAGTGTTCAGGGCAGCAATTGATTCGCTGGCGATAGGGTCATATGCTCAATCCCGACACTTGCAGCAAGAACTCCGAAGACACCCAATTGTACTGAACTGAATCCTTCTCGGGTTGTCAGCCTCAGACGCTTTACATTGACTCCAGCATCACCTTCAGACAAGCCATCCAGCAAACATGACAGCTATAAAGCAACAGTATGATACCATTCTGAAACCATACGATTACATGCGTGAGGCGTCTATCGCCTTAATCGAACGTGAGAATGTACAAGAGACTGTGGCACCGTATATCGAAAACACTCGCGTTCTCGAGCTCGCATGCGGATCAGGCTTCTACACCTACAGCTTCCTCGCATGGGGAGCCAGCTCTGTCCTTGGTGTAGACATCTCCTCGGTCATGATAGATGAAGCCCGGCACAAAGGGAATGGGGTATCCTTCATCCAAGCTGACTGTTCAATGCCCACAGCTTACGACGGTGGGCCCTTCGACCTGGTCTTCGGCGCCTGGCTGCTCAACTACGCCGCAGATCGGACCGGGCTAGTTAACATGTTCCGCAACATTGCGATGAACCTCAAGGATGGCGGGCGGTTTGTTTCCATCACGCCTCCACCCTCTTCAAATCCGATAGATTCTCTTAATGCCGAGGCAAATGCACGCCCCTTGCCCGCGGGATCGGGCTATTTGATCTACAACCATATCAAGGACGTCGAGGATGGGATTTATTTCCGCGTGCATGGTGCCACGCCTGTTGGGGATCTGACTTTCGATTGCTACCATCTGAAGAAGGAATTATATGAGGAGGCTGCGAGAGAGGCGGGGTTAAACGGCAAACTGGAGTGGGGTCTGACGAAAGTTCCGGAGAGGTACTTGCGAGGAGAGGGACCGGGAGGTGCAAGTTTGGTTGAGCTGGAGACTTACACGACCGTTCCCAACTATGGAGTGCTAGTAATTATCAAGTAGAGATTTAGATGAGGTATTTGAGGACAAT
This sequence comes from Coleophoma crateriformis, assembly GCA_003369635.1. NCBI lineage: Eukaryota > Fungi > Ascomycota > Leotiomycetes > Helotiales > Dermateaceae > Coleophoma > Coleophoma crateriformis. Next base: position 52,450 of record PDLN01000003.1, read on the forward strand.
TGCACGGGAATGGGTGCTTTCTTCCAAGTCAGTCAACAAATCAATGGATTAATCCCAAGCCCCGCCTACCAAATCCAGTCTACGTGTGACATCTATTACAGGGTTCTTATGTCGTCCCGCAATTCCAACACACTTATCATGTCCAGACGAGTGGGTTGATGAATTACACCAGACTCAGTCATTGCGCCTTATTTATGTGTACATATGTTGTGTATAAGAATCGAGAAAGCAGTATAAGCTATTAGCTTAACGGCTTTGCAAGGGTGGTTAAGATATTTTTTTGCTACCTCTTTTTATAGTTATTGGAACGTAGAGTGAAATTCCTATACAGAACGACGATATCGCTAGGATTTACAATGTTAGCGTGCTTCACGAAACATGGTGGACCCAAGTTAACAGGAAGCAGGGCCACGATTAACTCCCTAATGGTATGAAGAAGTGTATAACTATTGTGCGGCGTGTGCGGCTTGAAATTTAGCAATATGACGGGGCCGGTGTGCGTGGCATTATCGTAGTGAGACATATTACGAAGGTACAGCGGTTAAGTATTTATAATGGAGACTCATTGGGGCACTTACTAGTTTACGTATAAAGACCAAGTAGTAGTAGTCTTGCCCTTACAAGAGCACAGAAAACAGTTATCAATGTTCGCTAGTAAGGGGGGCCCTGGCAAGCCCATTATGATTACTTAACCGCTGTACCTTCGTAAGATATTCAATGGCCTCGGATCAAGCGGTATACCCAACCTTGGTGACATGAGATAGCTCGGAGGGAAAACACTGGGTCAAATCCATATCGTTACAACTATAAGTTACCTTTCTAACAAATTTTGACATGGCCTATTAGATACAACAAATACATAATGTTCGAATGGGATAGACAAAAGTTTCGCCTTTGTTCACCAATTCTGGCTTTGAATAAGTTATATGAAGCATGGAAGAATTTGGAGGCCGAGCTATATATTTTTTTGCCGTTGATGACTGCATGTGACATCATACAAGTATACAGGGAGGAGGCTTTTCTTAGAATAAAAGAACATGGGAAGAAACAAGAAGGAAGTTTAAGGATCATACATAAATAAGCCATTTCTTATTGAATGCCTGCCATAGATTTGCGAAACCAGCCCTCTTTATTCATGCATGGAGAAGCTGTCTACAATACTCTCAGGAAAAACAAAACCCTGCCTGATCTATCGCCTGAAGGGGGTTCGACCAATAAGCTGATGGATACCGTCATAGGCGAAACTACAAGGAATGGGTTTGTTTATCCTAAGAGTACTGTATGAGGCAAAAGCCGAGCTGCGTGATAATTTGCTCTAGTAAGCAGTAGGTCGAATGCTTGCAGGAATACAAGGTCAATTGTTCTACGAATTTGGATTTACATATGAGGCCTGATTCTGTTAAAAAAAACGTCCGTTCTGATACTTCTGTTCTTTTTTCGAAAGACAAAAGAAGAAAGCGACTTTCTGAAATCACTTGGTATTTAGTGTCCCGTGACTATACCACAGATCTGGTAGCAGATTGATTCTCGCTTGTCTCTAAAGGAATTGCAAATGGCAGCTAACAACGACGATAAGAGCATCTACATCTTCAATGGTGATGATGATGAGCGACAAAGGCATTCTGCAATCCCTTCCTCCGAACACCTAGCATAATTAACAGCTCCATAGACTCAACAACCAACACCAAGTATTAATCCATGTTATTGACGACAAAATCCTCCACGCTCCTATCAATCCGTCATCAATCACGAGAGTTGCCGACATAGGCACTGGTACCGGGTTAGTATACTGTTGCTCGCTGTCTCTATGGCCGTGCTGATTCACTCCAAGTGTTTGGCTTAAGGGCATATCTGCGTATCTCGATGCCACCCCAACAGAAGATGGACAGACACGTGAATATATCGGTTTCGACATCTCCGCTTCGCATTTCCCGCCAACACATCCGTCGAACTTCCATTACGAGATCCAAGATATTTCAAAGCCATTTCCAGAAGCGTTAAGAGGAAAGTATGATCTGGTACATGTTAGATTACTGGTTGCTGCACTGCCTGAAGGTAGTATGAAAACTGCCGTGGAGAATCTTACTAGTCTCCTAAGTAAGTAGTTTCTTTTTTCTTCTTTTTTTTTGGAATTGTTGCGTTTGGAGACGAAGTAAATGCTCATAAATAGCACGTAGGGCCCGGAGGATGGGTTCAATGGGATGAACTTGACAGCGAGACGTGGGGTGGTAGAGTCCCAAGTTCACATGTAAAGCAAATGTATGAAGTGGTCCAGAAGTACCTGGTGCAGAAAAACATGGAGCGCCAGTGAGTTTCCAGCAGAAATTCTGCGTAGAACTCTCCTTCTCGCGTTACTGATGGCCAAGTAGTATTCAAACAGCCTTCTACGAGGCAGCTAAGCTCAATCCAGAGCTTCAAAACGTCTCTGTGGAAGCGTTCAATACGCTGAAACGCGGACCTGATTTCAGAGACAGGCTTAACTCAGCATGCCTATGGTCATACGCGAAAGCAGCAAAATTGGTGATGCAAGGTACTGGAGTGGCTGATGCGGAGGATAAGGCAGAAAAACTTAGAGCGGGTGCAGTATCTGACCTTGAGAATGATGGAACCTACTGGGACTCAGACCTTTGGGTGTTGCTTGCTCAGAGGAAATAGACTTTGTCAGAATACATTATTAGAAGATGAGATATCGTCGTGGATGACGCATCGTCCCCGGGTCTCATGTACCTTTCCTTCTCTTGTTGAAGAAATCAAGATTTCATACCTCCTACTTTCCTTGCAAACCCACTGGTAGATCTGCTCGGCCCAGGTCGGAGCACATAACCCGTATCTCTTTTCACATTTTGTATTGTGTCGACCACGGCCGAAAGCCTCCTTTTCAGGTACATGTGGTGTATAACCTTTGGAGTTACCGTAGCGAATCCGTGATCCCACGCTTGGTTAAGAACTGTGAATTGTCCACGAGTAGACGTATCCATGAATGCTGTACCCTCATGACTCAATCAACCCTTGCGGAAGTGTACTAACCTCTACTAAGCTGTGGCTACTTGAAAAACGTACTGTCTGTTGGAAGCTCACTTTGTCTTGGTATGTTCTTGTACGCAGCCACTGCCAGCCACTGCGAATATACAGGTATAGTTGACTGTACAGACTGAGCGAACCCGCCTTCATCGTAGTACTATTTATGTGACCCATCTCACATAAAGAATAATTTCAAATGTCCAATCATTCTTGTAGCTGGCGCTTTTTCTTGAATTTCTTAGCGAAACTCGTATGCGCTAGCATCGTAGCTCTCTTCCTCCCGCCTCACAAGCAGTCATAAACAATTCAAATAAAGCTATCTACGGTGAAAAGGACGGCAAGAGGCTCCATTGCTTCCTCTGTAATGAATCAATGACAGACAGCGCAATTCTTACTGTGTAATACTCGCTCCAATACCGCTTACATACTGACATCTTGCTTTCTGATCGTCAGGTACAACCTCCATTCTAGTCGCATTGGTCTGAAACAGGATCCTAGCCTTCTCCTCACGGCTGAAGCGTTTCCATTCCGCGGTTCCATTGAGACGGTAGGTATTCGGATTCTTACTTCGGATGAAGGACGTCCAGTACCCTTGGAGAACAGGAGTGATGAACTTATTGGTTGTATAGTAGGATGCTGGAGGTGTGGTCTTGGCGATATATTCCGTCCCCCAAAGAGCAGTAACCTCAATAGTATGAGAAACCCCAACTCCTGATGCATTATCTGCTGGGTCTATCACATTGTAACTACGGGGCGCGTAAGCTATCGGGTATTTCCTTATTTAGCAGGATATCCTTACTGGTAAAGCCAGCTCTCTTCCACGCCGGCATCGTCATAGGCTGTACTGATGGCAATCCCTGGACAGTTGTACCGCATCTCGCCATACGCATTTGCTGCAGCTCGCCAGTATGGCCCTGAATCTGGAAACTGCTCTGCCTTAGGATAAAACTGGTTGATCTTTGCAAGCTGACTGTCAGTAAGGCGAACAAAGTTGTTCCTCAAAAAGTCGTTCATTTCAGAAACCGACGAGATGTTTTTTGGAGCAAAGATAGTTCCCTCATTCGTCGTGTCTCTATCAAATTGTTAGCGGAAATTTTAGATGAACAGGAGGATTCTCAACGCACCCAAAAATGACTGGTACCCTAAGAAATTGACCAGTAGCAAACATGTTGTAGGTGTAATCTGGTGTAAAATTACCGTCAATAACGTTGGAGTACATGAAAACTGGGTTGCCTCCTGCACCACCAGGGGTTGGTACGTAAATATTCTTCGACTGAAGGAGAGCCAAATCAACCGATCGTAAACACTTAAGGGTATTGGTAGCATTACTGCACCCGACTCTCTCGACCAAGCTGTCATATTGATATTGTGACTCGGCAACAGTAAGTTGAGCACCAAAGGACTGGGCTTCAGCAGCAGCAGCATGGAACAATCCGTCATCACGGCCTCCATATGCTGTGAGATGCAGATCTACCGAAGCTCCACCCGCTGAGTCGCCGCCTATGGTAACATGGTTGGGGTTACCACCGAACTAAAGATCCGTCAGCTTCTAAAACCCATGAACTAATAGATTTGTATAGTAATGGACAAGTTTGTACCTTTGAGATGTGACTTTGAACCCATTCGAGCACCTTTCTCTGGTCTAGAAGTCCCACATTTAGGTCTCCGTCGGCAACAATCTCTTTGCTCGCCAAGAAGCCGTATGGTCCAACTCGATATGAGAACGTCACAACCACAATATTCATGTCTGACGCCTCGATAAGTCCAGTGGCATTCCATTGAGCATTGCCCAATTTATTGAAGCCGCCTCCTTGAAAAAAGACATACACAGGCAGCAGCTCCGTAGTTGCCGGAGCCATGACATCCACGAACAAGCAATCTTCAGATGTTGTATTTACCAATGTTAAGACAGTGGTGGAGAGACATTGTGGACCAAACTATCCAGTCTTAGCTTCTATGACCATTTATAAGGACGGAAACAGTACCTGATCCGCAATTTGAAGTGTATCATTGACTAAAGGATCCTGCGGCTTGCGAAATCTAAGATCCCCAAGGGGTGGTGCTGCATATCGCATTCCCAGCCATTGGTTAATTCCATTGGGTAGGCTGGTACCGCGGTACCGAGTATAATTGAGGTCTACGATTGGATTGCTGTCTGCCTTCACGAAACTTGACAAAAGCCCCAGAGCAAGGAACAAAATAGAAGGTCCAATCATTTTGAGGAAAAGAATACTTTGGACAGGATCACTTTCTTTCAGCAGCACTTGGGATCTCTCTTTTATTCTTCGCTTCGGTGTTTAAAGATGGGGGTTAAGTTTCTTGGCGTGGAGACAGGACTGTCAACATATTCCAAGGATCGGGTCGCACTTTTAGATCCGGCCGACGATATCCCATTTACAATCAATTAATCAACCCTCGATTTTTTACCTTACGTAAAGATAATTCAAGCAGCTGCATAAGCGTACTCTGACGTCATACACACATAAAGACAAAAAACTGTAGTGAGTACTGGGGCGTTCCCTAACATCACAAAAGGGAGGGCGGCGAGGTTTTTTTGGTTTGGAATTTGAACTGCCTGGCATACGCCGGCGACACGACGCAGAAATCCGTGCTTGGAGCGTGGCCAAGCTCGCATAGCATTTATACAGCCCTATAATTGTACATAGAATCTCAACCAGGCTTGGCAATAAGCATTATGGTAAAACTTGGACGTATATTGTCTTAGGAGAGTATTCTATGATTTAAATCTAGATAATTTATGAATTAATTATAGAATGAAAAGGAGCTTAAGTTAGTCTTCCATCATATCTTAATATTCAGTTATTCTTAGAGTTCCTAGTGTCGTCAATGCTAGGATCCCTGAAATAACGTAAGTCACTCGCTATTCTGAAGAGTTTAGAGGCTTCCTTGAATTGTTCCTTGCAGTCAAGGAATTTTGCAGTGTCGTCATTGTAATGGCGATAAGAGAAGAGGAAGAGAAGTCTATCTGAAAAACGAGGCAAAAGTGACTACAATGTCTCATCTGCCTTGCGAGGTGTAAACCCAGATCTAATCGTTAACAATTGGTCTTTCAACGGGCTACAAACTCACGTCGTTTCGGGTGATTATACTAGGACAAGAAAGCTCCAATCAGACTTTCTCCTTCCACGTCTCGGAACTGAACGGTGCCAGAGGGAGGTGGGTTTCGCGTTGTGTCAATCCAAATGCCTTCGGTACGCTGCTCCTTTGATGCGCGGTATATTAGAGAGTAAAATTGAGTTTCACCTAGTTCATACTAATACTGCACAGTTCAACAAACAGGATATTCATTTTGTAACATCTACTGTCAGAGAAACACTCAACTTCAATGCTTTCCTTCGTCAACCAAAATCTAACCCCCACTGAGAAACATGCCTATGTGGACGAAGTCATCAAGATTCTAGAGATGAGATGGAAAGCTATGCGCACCAGTCGTTGGTGTCCCAGGTAAAGGTATATTTTCTGTAATACATCAGAAACAGCTCATAACTAAACATTCGTAGGCCTTGATGCTAAGTAACGTAAATTTTGTACAACCGGAGTTGAGATGGTTGCCAGACGTCAACTGGTGCTTGTAAGTTTGTCTTCTGAGTGGTTCGGTAACCTTTGTACATACTGGCCCCTGGTCCTTGTCAAACAGCATGGCCTATCTGTACTCTCCTTCGAAGCTAAGTAATCGGCCTCTGTACTATTCATCAACCATCAGCCGCTTTCTACCAGGGATTCGATCAGATCGTCTTCTTTTCTGGCCAGAGGTGGTAGGGTGTCTATTTCAATTAGGAGAAATTGGCAAAAGCCCGAAGACATTGACCATTTATTTTGGGCGTTACTATTCTCTTTATCGGATTTTCCTTCTGGATGTCACCAACATCGCTCCAAGGTCTTCAAAATGTGACGGACGAAACTGTACGACAATCATAAAAATATCCGAATTCTGAATCACGAATATAGCCGAAGTTCCTATCCCTCCCTTATAGCTTCATATCTACCGAATCAGGATGCAGGAAAGCGTCATGTGACCAGTGAGAATGTGTAGCTAGACTTTTGAGGCATTCATTCTACATGGTTAGTGTTTCCTCCTAGGATTGACGTCAGACTCGGTCAGTACGACATAAAATGATTGGTTGCACTTTCTTGTTTACCCCTTTTGCACTGGATTGGTAATGGGCCGTGGACATACCGGACGACGATCCTTTGGATACGGACGCCATACTACACCGAGCAGTGCTAACTGGGATTCGACGACCCACCAACAATATACCGCCTCCGTCGGTTGCTAAAATACCCCAAGACCTAGCCAACCTGCGCTCCACTCTGCCAAAATGCCCATGGACAGCGCAAATTTTCGTTGGTACATCTTCCTCGTTCTCCTCGTCCTGTCCCCGTGGAATCTTCCCCACTTGTCTCACCTTCCTGTTAACCATGGCCTTGGTCGCCCTTGTCGTGGGCGCAGTCCTCATTTATTATATCGGTGTTCTGGTCTATCGCTTGTATTTCAGTCCCATTGCAAAGTTCCCCGGGCCGAAACTCGCGGCGGCCACTCTGTGGTATGAATTTTACTATGATGTTGTGCAGATGGGTCAATATACGTTTAAGATCCAACAGCTTCACAAAGAATATGGTACATTCATCCGTGACTATCCCCAGGATTCCACCATCCCCGAGCTAACCATAGCTCACAGGTCCAATCGTGAGGATCAGCCCCTTCGAGCTACACATCGATGACCCAGAATACTACGAAGTCCTCTACTCGAGGAGCTCTCCGCGCGATAAATATGAATTCTTCACCCAACAGTTCGGAAACCCACTTTCTGGGTTTGGGACCGTACCCCACGGACTGCATCGTCTACGCCGCCAGCCCCTCAATGAATTCTTTTCCAAAGCGTCCATCAGCAAACTGGAACCCGTGCTGACAACCATGACCGAGAGACTCTGTTCCCGCATCGACCAATATAAGGGAACTGGCGAGCCCTTAAGTATGCGCCATGTCTACATGTGTCTGACTACGGATGTGATCACTCTATATAGCATGAACAGAAGCTGGAACCACCTAGATAGCCATGACTTCTCACCCTTGTGGTGTAAAACCATCAAAGCTACTGCGGAGGCGGGCCCTCTGCTGAAACAGTTCCCGTGGCTCTTCCCCATCATTAACTCGATGCCGGATTGGATGCTCGGGGCGCTGAATCCAGGAATGTTGCTTTTGTTAACTTTTCAACGTGTAAGCTCCGGTGAAAACAGACCAAATTTTCCCGAACAATGAGTTCAAAATCTGGCACTAAAAGCTTCTAGGATATCGCTCGCCAGATTCAAAATATCATGGACAACCCGGAAGAAGAAGGCGAACTTCCGCGCACGATATTCCATGCTTTATGGAAGAGCGATCTCCCCGCCGAGGAAAAGTCTTTGAAGCGTTTGTGGCAAGAGGGACAGATTGTGGTTGGGGCTGGAGCCGACACAACTGCAAGTGTGCTAAGCGTGACAACCTTTCATATCCTTGATAATCCGGATAAGTTGCAGAAGCTGAAAGAAGAACTCGAGACTGCCTTCCCTGACCGATATGCACCTGTAACCCTTGCTGTTGCCGAGAAGTTGCCCTATTTGGTGAAGACCTTTACACAGCCGATCTGGATCTAGAGCTAATGAAAATATGACAGACAAATACCATACTAGAGGGTCTAAGGTTCTAGCTGTTCTTTCTCTGCTGGTGGTAGAAATTTGAGGCTGATACGTATTAGACTTTCTTATGGTATTTCTTCTCGCCTGCAGCGAGTCGCTCCAAACGAGACCCTCCAGTTCCACGAGTGGACTATTCCACCAGGCGTAAGCTTCCTGACCAAGCCCTACTCTGATTTGTTTGAAACCACATACTTACCACCAATTGAGCTACAGACTCCTGTTGGAATGACTAGTGTCATGATGCATCATAACGAAGATATATTCCCTGACTCTTTCTCCTTTATCCCGGAGCGCTGGGTCGACAAATCTCTACAGAAATACTTGGTTCCGTTTACGAAAGGTTCAAGACAATGCATTGGTATCAAGTGGGTTAAATGCGTTGTTGATCCGATCTTTGGAGTTGAATGCTAACCGGGACCATGGTAGCCTTGCCCGTGCCGAGCTTTGTCTCGTTCTTGCGACTGTTTTCCGCCGTTATGACATGGAGCTTTTCGAAACTGTGCGAGAAAGAGATGTTGATCTTGCTCATGAAATGTTCCTTCCACAGCCGAGTCAACAGAGCAAAGGTGTTCGGGTCATGTTCTCATAGCGTCTTTCGTCTTAATAGGCGACGTACTCAAGGTTTGAAAGTAAATCGAGGCGGCTCCGAACAAAGGTCTTCATGGTAAATGCCGTATCACATAATTAAAAGTTGCCACTTCTCTAGTCTGATTTGCTAACTCTCAATGAACTATATGACCATTCCCTGCTCAATTCTCTGCCTTGTGAGCATCCGGCTTCTGGCCATATACGACAAAAAGATCCGAGTAAAGGTGCAATTTAGGATCCGTCATCTCTTTCCTGACACCGGCACTTAACACAAGATATTCTGGCAGGGACCAGCCGAGCACGCGGGTGAAATGAGCTTGCCCGTAAGACGACGATGCATCCAGCATATTCTGCTGCTGGAAAAGGCCCATCTCCTTCAACGTCTTACCCTTCTGCCACGGTCCAAGAGGAACCTAGAGACCCTATCAACACACGCTCCAAAAAAGCAGATATGACGAGTAAGGAAGATCTTACCTGGCTAACATGCTGTGTAACACCCGTGAACCCAGCCTTTTCGATCCATTCTTTGAGATGAACCGCTACCTCGAAGTCGCGGCCTATCTTTGCCCCTGCAGCGATAAGATTCTCTTGCCATTGCTGAATCATCGGCGCGTGTTGCATCGACCCGTCCTCCGACCGTACCCAAACTTCAAACTCGGTTACTTCGATCCAGCCACCGGGATTCAGGTATTCGAACGCTTGAGCAAGCAAGCGAGGCCAGTCCTTGATGGCACCAGACAGGGAGCGAACGTGGATGTAGTCGAAGTTGGTCTTGCGGTTCCAGTCATCTTCGCAATCGTCGACTTCAAATTCGAGATTCGGTGGTATCCAGCCAGGTTGGATGGGTGAGAGATCCGTGCCGACTACAAGTGATCCTGGAAATTGACTGACGCAAAGTTTTGGTGAGTCTCTATAGCGAGAGATCGAGATGATATACGCAAGACTTACTCGGCAAAGTCAATGGCCCAAATCCCTGTCCCCGTTCCAATATCAAGAACCCGCTTGGGATCTTCAAGAGGCGCACGAAACAGCTTTCCTCCTGAGGAGAGTTGAAACACATGGTGGTGCTATAGACAGATTAGACGATAGAGACTTTTCAAACAGGGGCTTTGGTGGGTTGAGGAATACCAAGTCTAAACGGTCTTGTTCCGCATCGTCATTTGGCTAAATTGTCAGCTACGAAAGAATTGCTTCGAGGTACGAGTTAGTGCGCGTACGAGTAAATAATTGCCGTCTCTGTATGCATGGTATCTTCGGCCGTTCTGAACAATTTGATCAGCGGCATGATATTGACTAAGGCTGTATTGTACTGTACCTCTTCTCTATTTCACAGATTGCTTCAGCTTATGGTAGCAGAAGAACAGGGAGATATGATACACACCTGTACTTTGTAATTCTGGACGACAAAGACGTCGTGGCGCTCCTGCAGTACCCTGCACATCAGTTGGGTGTACTGAGCTGTTTGTTTTTTACACGGGGACTATTTAACGGACAAATCATCGCCAAAAGTGGAATCGTTCTCTTGGAATTGCTACAGCTAATTAGCCAGCATCGTCATGGAAACGTTTTTGGTTCCGCACATCAGCTGAAGCATCTTCCGCCTCTTCCTGCTGGGAAATTTCTGGTGGTGGTTCTTGTGATGAGGAAGTCATGACTATAAGAGACGGAAAGAGGTATGAAGGCTCAAGGAATCAAAGACCTCATGTGTAGATATCGTTTGTGGGGGTGTTGAAAGCCTCATATAGCACATGCAGGTCGAAATCCCAATCCGCACAGATGAGTGAATAATGACTTGATGTACAAAGGCACTCAAGTTGAGGCCCTCTGCTGCGATATGATTTGTGCTAGGCCCCTAAAAAGGCCCACTAAGTCCACGGAGTCAGTATAACGTGCTGACGATGCTTGGTTAGCGGCCACGTTGTTCCACGTATAACAAGGGTCGGGTCCACTCCTACGACGATTTGCGTGAAAAAGGGACCGCGGAAGCGCCCGTCTTGCAGGATCAGGTCAGGGATGGATCATTCGTCCTTTCTCATTTCGCCGGAAAACGCTCTGTTCGCTCATTTCGCTTGTAGAGCCCCTCCCTTCTCCATCAAAACCCCTCTTTGACAATATAGAGACGCCCTCCAACAATAACACCCTCCATTCACAAGAGAATTGCCCCGCCAGTACCCTTGTTCTTAGGATAAAAATCGATAATACCCGAACTTCTTCTAAGATAGACTAAGAGTCTCAGGGACGGGAGTTATTGAGTCTTTAGCATTATTGGTGAATTCAATGGAACAAGGAGCTACTGTTGAATTGATTCCGTATCCAACGGGCTCCTTCACCCAACTACGGGAGGTGACGGCACAAAGGCAACGATAATTGCCGTCGGAGGAATCAGCTTCGTACTTACTCTCTTTACGAAAGTATCAAGCTCATCGCTGTAGCGCTCGCTTCTGCAACAAAAATCCAACACACCCTGTGTTATGCTCGCACACAAAGTAGCCCAGTTTTGCAGCTAGGTAACCCGGTGAGGCAACGCACTATCACGTTTTTTCTATAGATCCAGACAATTTTCCCCTAAAGTGCCCTTTCCTATACAGCTCTACAAGTTAACTAGTACAGTCTCCTAGATCAGGCAAACTTGTTCCCACATTTTTAAATCTAGAAAGTAGGGATCAAGTCTCCTGGTGTGACTATTCTAACATTCTCTACCTCAAGCGCTGGGTTGGTTAGATACTATAGGGCGATTTGGCATGAGCCGCGCTCACGAGTAGTAAGAGCTTAGCATATGCCTCTTTATAGGTATATCATATAGGAGCATTAGAACTGGTATTCTAGCCTACTGGTTAAAAAAGGATACTACAGGCCACATGGATCTACTATGTAACACTACCGGAAGTGAACTTGTATCGCCGTCCAGAGGCACAGATACAATATAATCTAATGTGAATAAGAGTACTCTCAACCACTACACATAGGACATCTGGTTTCCTAGGGATCTGGTTTACCTCTCATCCGGTTCTAGTGCTGCGAGTGCAGGATGCTTTTGGTATCCATTGATATCCACAATATTGGGTCGTAAGTTTCCCCATATTTTGGGCATGAAAAATACCTACCCAGTCCCATTCCATCTAGAAGTCTCCGAACGATCCAGAAACCAGCAGCATCGCACCAGACACAGGGGCTGAACTGCGTGAAAATCTAACCGTCGCTAAACTTTCTAACTCAACTCTGTACGGACTAATAGGCACGTGTCTCAAAGTGATCCAGAGTGGTCCAACATCCGATCTACAAATATCTATTCCACCTTCTTCCTTGTGGAAGCCAAGCTATACACGCAATCATAGGCCTTTTTGGAGCTTCTAAAAACTGCTTCCTTGCGTTCTTGGAAATCAGTTCGTCCAATACGAAGATTATTAATTGGCTTGTGAGCTTAGCGACTACATTTTAAATGATCAATTATGCCGCTACTGCTATTATGTACTGCTATTTCTACGCTTCTCCTAGAGCTCAAGGCATCTATCGTAACAAATAACCTTACAAAGGACGATTATTATCCTATAAATTTCACATTGCGATAGGTGGCTCGATCTTTGGAATGTTTCCGAACAGTTGGACCGATTTCTTACACCGAAAAGCTAGGATCTGCGGATGCCACTGAAATTTCAAATCTTCGAAATCTGTTATGATTATCTCTGCATTAGAGCACAGCTCTCGTCATATCATGTAACAGACGGCTTGGACGAACTACCCACTCAAAATGGTAATCTATTTTCAGACGCTCGTGCATATTTAGTATTTCTGGTATTATGAATGAAGAGTCTAAAAGTCCAACAGAAACTATGGATAGCATTATTCATGGTTGTTAGGGACGCGACCTCTGTACTGCGGAATCCACTCATTTACAAACTTATTCCTGGGTTGTCTCAAACCAGCCTTACCTCTTCGAATAAATTGCCCATCCGTTTTCGTGCCAAGAATGCCACCCTCATCTCGAGCCCAAACGACATTTCCTCTAATAATCGTGTATTTAGGCCAGTTGCCGAACTCCATGTCCTCAAAGGGCGTATAATCGATATTATGATGCAGCATTTCATTCTTCAGGGCGAAAAGCTTGAAGTCTGTATCATTATCCTTGTACCATATGACAACATCTGCATCATAGCCTGGTGCAATACTTCCTTTATCCCTGAGACCATAAAGACGTGCGGGGTTAGCACATGCTACCTCCACGAACTTCTGTATACTAATACGCCCGGCTTGAACGCCCTTATATAGAAGAGGCATTCGAGTTTCGATACCAGGAAGACCGTTGGGTATGGCTGTGAATCGTGATACCCCATCCTTCAATCCAAGTTTCTTGCCCATAGGACTGTCAAAGACAAATGGCGCATGATCGGAGGATAATATAGTAAAGGTCCCATTGGCAATACCATCCCATAGGGCATCAAGATCTGCCATACTGTCTCGTAAAGGTGGAGAACAAACATGTTTTGCACCTTCAAAATTCTCGCCATGCAGCTTCTCTGATAGGAGATAGAGATACTGAGGACATGTCTCTGCATGAATCGGTAGCAATTTAGTTTGCGCATCTTTGATATGTTTTGCTGCCACAGCCGATGAGATGTGAACCAAGAGTATTGGGGCATCGATTAGTTGCGCCATGGAGATAGCACGATATGTAGCTTCGTCTTCGGATATTTTCGGACGAGAGATTGCATGGTAATAAGGATCGGTCTTGCCTTGCTCATAAAGCTGCTCAGTTATTAGAGCAATCATGTCTGCATTTTCCGCGTGCACCATTGTGGTCATCCCAAGAGCACGCGCTGCTATCATCACGTCAAGAATTTGGCGGTCACCAAGTTTTAGAGCGTCGTAAGTCATATAGAGCTTTACAGAGGTGATTCCTTGTTCGACAAGAATTGGTAACTCTTGCTCGACGATCGAGCGCGTCGGATTGGTAAGGATCATATGAAAGGCATAGTCGCAATAAGAGAAGCCTGCTGCCTTGAATCTGCATCAGCAGATGACACCAAAGAATATTGGTATTCTTTACCTTCTTATGGTACTCCTCGACAACTGGGAGTACACTTTCATCTGTCTTGGCTTGGAAAGCAAAGCAAATGACGGTAGTCGTTCCACCAGCTATAGCACTCCTTGTACCACTCTCAAATTTGTCGCCAACCGCACCAATTGAATTTTGTTGGCTCAGATGAACATGAGAATCAATACCACCAGGCGTTACATACCCCCCTTTTGCATCAATCACCCGCTTTGCGGCAAACAGGCCTTGAAGGGCCCCGACGCATAGGATCTTGCCATCCTTGATTGCAATATCAGATGCTGGCGCGTGAATCAAATCACTGGGTGATACCTAGACTAGTAAATAAACGATCATAGCGAGGTAGGGGAACCTACAATGGTTCCATTCAAAATAAGAAGATCAACCTCGAAAGAAGTATTGGTCGGAGATTGGACACTCATCTTGTGGCGATTTGGTTTCTGTACCTTCTAATGTTCAAGCCGAATGGCAGAACAATGCTCAGATTTTTCACATACGTCGAGGGCGTAGCTGTAGAGTGAATCAGTTGCACACTAGCCGCATCGTGCAAACTCGCCCGGTAGACAGCCACAATGAATTACCGGCATACAGACGGACAGCAATTGCCCGGGTGATCCACAACTACTGTCGCCCGGCCAAGCGGGTATTTATCTTATCGGAAGATAGGGCAGCGTCGGCTTGTGAAATTTTCAAGTACAACACCGTTTGCAAAGTGGGGTTCCACAAGCTAAGTGGACGGGCCTATGTACGGTATTCATCATATATTATACCACAGTATACTAACATGACCATAGTCTAAGAAATCTGAATAACCACACTCAAATTCTGCTAGTTTCTTCTTAGCTCAATTTCACTATTTTTTTCACGGAAAGTTTCGCGTCGTCTGCGATCGTGCAGTCGTATCAATAGACACATCTTAGTGTTGAAAAGTCTTAAAGCATCCATGGTACCAGTAAATTCAGAGAGATTCACATAGTCGGCCTGGAACATTAGAGTGGATCTATAAGTGAAATTTGAGGCAGTTACTGAGACTTTTCTAACAGGTTCTCCCCACCGATGGTCGCTTGGTATCAAACCAAACACCCAATCCATCTAAAGTTTCACGTCTTGATCCCTCTGCTAATGTCCTGCGGTGTTGGGTATGATGGTAAGCTTAGGTGATTTGTAGTGGAAATCATACCAGTGTTTTGATACAATCCAGGATCTCCAATGAGTTCCCGCAGACATCTTCGCAATAGCGGAGCTTTCTGATGACCTGCTAGCCGAGATGACGGGCCTTATAAACGCAGCCTATCTATGGGGAAGCTATTCACAGTCGTACGTTCTCTTATTATTTCTATTTTTGTTTCGCAAACCATCCATCTTAGTTGGGTTATCAGTAATGGTCGTCGGACCTACCAGAACTATTTGTTTGCTCTACCACGGTTCATTATTCTGCGTTCGAAAGCAATGACATTCTATATGGATCTTTTCCGAGAA
This sequence comes from Coleophoma crateriformis, assembly GCA_003369635.1. Lineage (NCBI taxonomy): Eukaryota > Fungi > Ascomycota > Leotiomycetes > Helotiales > Dermateaceae > Coleophoma > Coleophoma crateriformis. Next base: position 68,285 of record PDLN01000003.1, read on the forward strand.
GCTTTATACAAAAAGTGCATTGATACGAGCGTTAACAACTGGATTGATATGACACATCCGAATGAGGCCACTCTGATAAGTGTTCCTGCTGTACTGTAGCCTAGAGATAGGCATGAGTAGAATATAATGTATCTGGCTTGATAGGATCAAAGTAGAACTCGCTAGCACTCTCACATACGCGTTCTTGCTTTAACATTGTCTCACTTACTCTGATTCGACAACTTTTGCAAGGTAGACACTCGAGGATTTTTCCAATTTTGAGAATACAATTGTTTGTTCTACAAATCACCTCCCGTCCCTGCTCTACCCTAAAGTAACCACTAGTGTACAGTTGTAATACATCCTTATCCAGCCTAGTAAAACATAACCTAATACCTCTAATAATAATACTTATACACTTGTTTCCCTCCTTCTTAACTTGTACACTTAAGTCATTTATAATTCACTCCTCAAGCATGTCTATTGCTTATAACTTCAAAGTCCTTGTCGCACTTCTTAGCCATCTCCCTGTCGACCCAAGCAGAGATACTAGTGGCTGCCTCGACGGCACTCTCAAGATGTAGCTGAAAGAATCCTTGGAGCTGCGAAGGAGTAAAAGTGTCCTCCGGAATGTTGTCTGCAAATGTGCGTGCAAGCATCCGTACAGCATCCAGGTCCAGCTGTCGACTGCCTTCCGGGTTGCTAAAGTCATTGCGCTTCTTGGGCAGTGGAGACCAACCATCCGACTCGGGCGTAAACATACGGATAAACATCTGCTCGGCGCATTTCTTGCTGATATTGCCCAACCAGACCTTCATGTCGACGCGGCCGGGTCGCACCAGGGCGCTGTCAAGGCGTTCCGGTTTATTAGTTGTCATAATCACGACACGGCCTTCTTGCGATCCAACCCCGTCTAGGACATTGAGCAACCCAGAGAGAGTACACCCTGACCGCGCGGCACCATTGGCATCTTGCGTCTCCGACTCTCGGTCAGACCAGACCGCATCAATGTCTTCTAGCAGCACGATACACTGAGGTGGTATTTCTTGGAACATTTGCTCGAGGTCCGAATCGTTCGCTACACTGGGGACTTTTACTTCGTACAAGTCGAGGCCAAATTCTCCGCCCAGGGCAGTTGAGAGAGAGGACTTTCCTATTTTGTATACGTCAGTAAATATTCCCACAGAGGTAATTTATCTAACTCGAAGAATTACACGTATTATTAATGGAAACAGTATAAAAAGGTAGAAACCATGAGACCAAGCTTACCTGTGCCAGGAGGCCCGTAGAACAAATAACCTCTTCGGTACGGCATGCTACGGCTCCTGTACAGCCTACTCGTTCTCGGGTCAAGGTACTTTTTGATATCTAAAAGCAGCTCTTGCTTGATAGTGTCATCAAAATGAACCGTTTCGATGCGTCGGATGGGCTTGCGTGCTTTGGGCTTCCAAGACAAACCGTAGCGATCGCGTGCGTATATAATGACAAAATATTGAGTCTGCTTGTCCGCAAACTCCCGGCAGCTATCGATGAAGCTTTTGATGGGTGCCGCTGAACGGCCGAAACAGCTAATGGTTAGTTCCTCGCCGCCTACGCCATCATAACTCGGGTCTGTCATGGCGGCCTTGAAGCTCTCCGCTGGGCGTGACACAACAAACAAGCTCCCGCTATGCCAAAACCACGTAGATTCCCAGTGGGGACAGTATTGTACGGATCGCCTTGTCTTCTTCAGGAGTTGGCCCTCGTTACCATCTCGTCCAATCTCGGTCTTCGCAGTATAAAACCGGATCTGCTGCGGCTCAATGACCTTCGCTAAAACCCAACTAGCCACGTTTCTGTTGATAGGGTCCGAGCCGGGGATAGTGACAGATGCGATGAAGAAGTGCTTTATCCAAGTCCAGGCTTCCTGGCCGGTTCGTTGGACGAAGCGCCATGCTGCAGGAGCTACTCCAGCCAGTGCGACGATTGATCCGAGATGGGTGATGTCGAGCTCTGACCAAGAATTCCAAAATGTTCTCATGATACCAAGACCATGGATCGAAGGATCAAAAAGCTGCAGGTGATTTATTGCACCTCCAGCATGGAAGGGCTGGGCCATAATCGGAATAGCGAGCGGCTCGCGATGCGGCCTGGAATCCTCCTCGTCCTCGAGACCCAAAGCTCCTAAGATTGACCTAGGCACACACGCCTCAACTACCACTCCACCTCTTTGCCCAACCAGACACTCGATGTCACGAGATCGTTTGAGTCAGGGTTAACTGGTCTTGATGAGAATCTAAACTAAGGACCAAGGTAAAATGAGGGTGAAGAGGATCTTGTAAGGTTATTTACAAGTACTGCCAGCTGCGACCGCCTCCTGCGGCCGCTACGTCAGGTGATATCCTCACGTCAGCACCTGAAATAACATGCGATATAGGAGGTGTAAAGTGATTGCAACTACACCAATTGCTGAGATGGACTGGGCTATCTCGAGAACCCTTCATGCATTTGTTTACCTCAAAGAACCACCTCCACGCCAGTTTTTGTTTTATTCGAAACCACTTATTCAGAGGTGATAAAACGTGGGGAGTATTTGGATATCTCTCTAGATTGGAAATCCAGAATGGAGAACAAAAACTCATTAGCACTTTGATAGGAGAAATTATATCATCAGGAAAAACTACCCTTTTCACATATTCTACTCCTGACTGCGGCAACACTTTATAGCCCAATGTCCTGGGTCTTTGCGTACGAACATAATGTCTGGCTGTGTGTTCGAGTATAGGCCACCAGTTTGTAGAATTTGCAGGCTCGGCAACTTAATCCATGCTTGACATCCACACGGCCGGGAATATACAGTTTACATCCATATAAAGAAGTACACTTAATCGCGAGGAGTTATATCAAAGTCAAGCGATTAACTATTCATCATGCTTACACATGAATTCTCTTTCCCGCTGCTGCGTTGCAGCAGCAGTCATAAATGTAGTCATCGAGCGAAATATCTTTTCGCAAGTAGAGTTGACAGAGTTTAGAGACCGTATTAAGTTCAAAGCTATCAGCTATCTGAGGAATAATGCGCAGTCTGAGACAGCTGTGAAAGGCGACCTTCCTGGAGAAAGCACGACTCTAAGTGTTGAGAATGAATAACATAGCAAAATTGGGGGGGGGGGGGTTCTCTGTAAAGTTTCGTAAATTCTCTATGTAAGATACACTTAGCTTAGTAGCGATGAGTCGGCCATTAATTGTCCGCCGAAGCCCATCGATCTGACCATTAAGGCTGGAAAGAAAATAGAGATAAGGCCTGAAAGCCGTGAATACAAATACGTTTTCGCTTTGCTGTACATATTAAAAATAAGGCTTGATTTCGAGTTACGAGGCAACAATCTCAATGGCGATATTAAAGTTCATTCACAACTATGTTGGAGATTAAGAAGCGAACGTCTATAATATTTTCACAAATGTAGTTTAATACTATCTTGCATGCCATTGAAGGATGTCCCTGGGAGATTGTACGAAGAAACCTGGGTACCATCCTCCAGCCACAGTAAGGTGACCGGCGCCGCCACAGATCTCCAGGTAACGAAGCCGCATTTGTGGAGCCGAGGGGTTTGCAGTGGTGCCCATGGCCGAAGATCAAACAAGGAGACCCGGGGAATAAAATAAGAATACGACAAGAAAGACAGTTCGGCGCGTGCTGGTATGCATTTCCCAGGTTTTATCTGCTTACGACACTGTCACGGTTTCCAGTATTGAAGAAATTCACGGTTTCGAGGGGATTCAACAGCTCACTTTTCAACCATGACTGCACTTCCAGCCTCGGACCTGGCGCCTGATGTCTCTGCATGCGAGTACGAGCCGGGCGCATGGAAGCTCCACCGCATCTAGGCATGTTGCAAACCGTTGTCGTCATATTTTGGATCGTTCTGGAATAGTGCTGGATACAGAAAAGACCAATAGACTCTCCCCTGGGCTGGCGTCTTCCCTCGTGTTGAAACTTGGCGAGGAACACAAGCCGCCCGCTGCCATGAAGCGCCGGACCATGATATCGCCATGGCCTAGACTTTAGCAGTATCCGCGGAAAGAAAGCCTCATCAAAGGACTTTTCGTAAGTATGGCTTTTAGGAATAGGACCGTCGTGCAACGCTTCACCACATCCGAAGTTTCGGAGACAGCTCCTGATTCGTGCGATACAGAGAGAAACAGCGGTGGCAAAGTTCGGGCCAAAGTAGCAATGGTCAAAGTGGTTAAAGCGAGTCTCGGTAGCACACTGGGACTGGTAGTGTCCAGGAAAGTCCTGAGGCGACCGGAACACCAGGATCGACCAGATGGATTAATAAGGCGCTCAGGGAGAACGGTACAGGGGGCGATGGGGTCTCTAAGATACTGACAGTTGCTTATACATCTGTGCACATCCGTGAGCTGAACATGCTGGTGCTGGGAGACAGGTCCATCCTTCGACCTCCCGAACTGTCAGGTTTGCCAAACCGTGTCACCCTCAGTTCTATCCCTCTCGCATCGATGTCCCCATAAGAGACACTCAGCCACGCTCGAGACGAAAAGCCTTTGTCCAGGCCGTGGTCTTCACTGGGAGGATTGGGCTCACCGGTGTCCATTCGACCCTCTCGGGACCAGAGGGAACTGCGACGCTCCAAATCACAGAGACGTGCAGGAAGGAGTATCATCCTTCAGATGCAAAAGAACGTCAAGCAATGGTATACTTTCCACGGATCTCCGTGAACGGTGATGATTTCCGACGAGCGCAGTTATTGCAGTCACGTTATGCGGCGAATTGGAAACAGGTGTACAGCCACAACCGTCCCTCCAAACAAGCTTTCCACGACGAGATGCTCAATCGATGACATGTCGCCTCCTGGTTTCACCACGGTATCGAGCAGATCTGTTTTGAGATCGACTCATGCCTCATGCATGGCATGTCAAACCCATCTTCACAAACCCGTCCGTGCGGAGGAAACAAGGTTATCCGGTTGCAAGTCAGGATCGCCATGTTAAATTATTTTCTCCCCGACCGTGCAGAGCCGCATCTAAGGCCTCATTCTCCAGCGCCTGAAAAGTCGAAACCACCACGGAGGTTCGACTTCAGCTGACACTCGCTGCACCATGCGTGGACTCCAAGCATCGTGCTTCTTGGTTTCAAGGGCCGCAAAGGGAGACCAAGTCGACCTCGGCTGGGCATGAGGCAAAGCGTATAAGTGCGCGCTATCCCATCGGCCATCTGTCCTGCATTCTCTCAATTCAGTTCATTAGCATTCTCCAGCCTTTTTAATATTTTACTATCTTTTAATAATTCTTACAACGCCGGCCGTTCTCCTCAAAATGCAGTACTCTTCCGTTCTTCTCTGTGCGGCTTTTGCCGTCACCTCCGTGTACTCCCACGGTGTTGTCACTGAGGCCCAAGGTGCCAATGGTGAGTGGTGACCTTCAGTTGATCGCGAACAATTTTGACTTTTCTAGGTGTTAACATGCCCGCTCTCTCTGTTATTGACAACACTCCTCGTGATTGCCCAACTCCTTTCTGTGGCGCTGAGGCCGATACCTCCATCCTCGTGCCCGGTGAGGCCGCCACCATGCCTCTTGGACGCAACTCCAAGGGTGCCGTCGTCGCCGCTCCCATGATCATGAACTACATGGGTGGAACTGGTAAGCATAATTTCTCTACCCTGACAGTGGCATCCTGTACGCTGGCTTTCTTCACGAGGGCCAGTCACTGGAGCACGATGGCTAGCCGTGCTCGAAGTATATCTTCAATTCTCCTCGCAATTGGATTACAATGAGCACGGCCTCCATGGCAGTGGCCCCTGGAGGCCAGCAGAGTGTCGGCCGTCATTGGTTCCCTCTCGGTCTTCCTCTATAGACGTACTAATTTGTCTGTCCACAGCCAACAACACTGCCCGTGACCTCCACGAGATGGGTACTCTCTACCGCCGTGCCGCCGCTGCCACCACCGCTGGTGTTGCAACCCCAGCCGGTACCAAGGAGCAAGGTGTTGCCGCTTCCGCCGGAAAGGGTGCCACCGCCGGTCTCCCAACCACCGATGATCAAGGAGTCATCTCCATGACCATCCACCAAGTCAACCAGGATGGTGCTGGCCCCTTCATGGCCATGGTCGATGCTACTTCCGGCGGAACCGATGCCAACGCTTTCAAGTCCGCTGTGATGACCCAGAACGTTCCCGGTATCGGTGTTGCAGGTATCTCTACCGCCTCCGTCATGGATTTCCCAGCCAAGATGCAGATGCCCGCTGGCATGACCTGCTCTGGTACCGTTGGCAGCGCCACCAATGTGTGCGTCGCCAAAATGTCCAACGGCCCCCCACAGTACTTCGGTGGAAGCATTGCCTTCACCCAGTCCCCAGCGGCCAAGAAGAGAGCGATTGAGTACAATATGAAGATGCGCCGCGACGCAAAGGCTCGCCGTGGCCAGTCTGACGAGTAAAGGGTTTCTTGGCTGCCGGATGTGTCAGGACTTAAACGAAAACTTAGATAACTAGGGGAGAGTCATTACATTATTTTATACCATCCTTGCTTCTACTTAACCATGACCATGCCCATGCCCGTCTGAAGTTGTCTTCGAGATGAGTTCAACCGTCTTTTCTTCTCGTGACTCGATTTCCATATATCTCGTAGCAAAGAATAAATATGGGCGACCTCTCATCTCCAACCGGTGTATTGGTTCAGCGACCTGAATACATTATTGGACTGAAGTCACCGATGCATCCGAAGGTTGATGGGGTGTGCGTCACTTCAAACGGTAGTGACAACAGCACGGGCAGGTCGAGCATCGCACTGTCCTTAAACGAGAGTTTTCTAACCGACCATCTGGAAGCGGGAGACAGGCTGAGACTACGCACGAGGAGGCCCAACCTTTTCGCGTGAGGCGATCCTGTACGGCCATAGAGTCAAAGATCTAGATGTGCGTCATAACAGAAGAGTTGTGATTCTCATTTTATTGATGGCTCAAAATCAACAATATATGTACCTTTTGGTATTGTCGACATCCCGTGTTTCCGTGCTACTTCGCTTGTCCATCCTCGCACCGCAAGCAATTGTGAAGTGATCAAATGGTATAAACGGAGATAGGTTTTCGTAACAGGCGAGTGCCAATTGATCGACGTACTGAGGCACGTAAGCCTTCTTTCTCTCAACGGCAAGGAAGAAGGTACGAATCGCACGAGCTACCGCCATCGTGACTATAGAATCGGGGCCAATGGGGTAGTACGAAAGATGGGTGAACAGATATTTTGGCGTAAGTCGTATTGATGACTCGAGTGCAAAGGTGTTCCTACCAAACTGGAAATGAAAGCCACCTGCTAAGCCACATAAATCGCCTCTAAATGTCTGTTATTGAGAGGTCATTTATAGATGGAAGTTCACGTCAGGCACCTCACGTAACTCGAGCAGATGTACAGATATTGGCAGCATAGCAAGGAACGCAGAAATTGGTCTCATGGTTCGTAATTACTTGGCATACACGATGAGATGAATAATCTCGAGGTTATGGTCGAGACAAGCTCTTGGCGGACAAGTTGCTGACAAAACGAAAAGGCATTATTGGCCTTTATTACAATGATGTGAAATACATCTACGGACCGAGTTCGGAAACAACCAGAAGCGCCGAACCAATTCAGTTTAGCGTATACCCTCGTTTCAGGTACTGAGGACAGGGCAGAGGAGAAGTGAGAGGAAGAAAAGGCAAAGGAAGAAATTGAGAAAAGAAAGTAGGCAAAAGATACCAGCGGAGAGAAAACTGAAAGAAGTAGGGACTGAATCGTGCCCGTGCAAGCAGGATGGAGTATAAGTAGATACACCAAGAGCAAATGCCTCCCTCAGCTTCAGCAGCGCTCAAGAGTTTCTGCCTCAACTACAACACAACCAGTATTCCATCACCTTGAGAATACTTACCGTAATGGTACCGTAAAACCAGCCCTAGAAAGAAATCACAAGACAATCTACCGTTGCACTGTTGCACTGTCATGCCTCTACATTGCATCACGTGCGAATTCTGTCAGACTCTTACCAATCCACTAGGATTGGCGCTCCGGAAGAACCTTGAATTTGGGTGGCATTGGTAATGGCCCCCGCGAACACAATACTCGGGAAATTTCCATTTACTGGGAACAGAACGACACTCCTTGAATCGCTTGTGTGTCACGGCATCTTCGTGCTGCGCCGCCATCCGGCTTTTGAATTCCTTTGGCGCTTGTCATCTTCGCCCTATGTTGTCCATCACAACCATGTCCACAGGATCACCAGAGCTTCTAGCACGACCGCGACTGCAGACAGCATGTACTCAATGTCGAACTAGGAAGGTTCGCTGTAAGTCTTGTCACGCCCGTCACGTTATGACATGTGGTTATGCTTAAAAGCTGACGAGTAGGAATTAGGTGAGGGTTCTCAACCCTGTGCAAATTGCGTTGTGTGTACTCTCTGTTGCCGCTTGGGGAACTTTCTAATTGATCTGGGCAGGATCGCAGAGAGCATTGTGAATATGCACCCGTCAGGCCCAGAAGAAGGCATAGAGAACCTAGCGAATACATTAATAGGAAAGCTGAGGCTGCAGCGTCAAGCACCGCGCAACCTAAACCTCGAATTTCTCAGGTGCAAGCATTTGACACACCTCCCTCTTTGCCCAGTAGATCGTCTGATGTACCTGGAATATCTCCAAATCATCAAGGGAAGTATCCCGCAGAGTCAGAAATACTGATAGTTCCAGACCGTGCTGCTGTTATTCGCTTGCAGAATGAAGGCCAAACCGGCAAGCCCAGCTCGTCAAAGAGTATTTCAACTGGCCATGCTGATGTAAATATGGCCACACATTTTGAGAATGGCCAGACGCAACACAGCGTATGTCTGGTTTCTTCATTGCGTCTCTTGGAGCTACGTACCCACTGATATTCGATACAGCCAAATTGGCAATACCATGGTGCGTATAGATTGTAAAAGTGCACACGGGCGACCGGTGCTAAAGTATTATAGGGCCACCTTCCTTGCTGTCAATATGCTCCTTTCCAGGCATTGACTGGGTATCATCCGTAACAATGTTACCCGGCTTTTTTAAGACAGCCAGAGGTCTGTCTATGATGCTGAACCATCGTCCAGCTTCATGCCCGAGAATTTCTCAAGACTTTATTGCCGAACCAGATCAAGAGACAGCATGGATCTTCTGCCGAGGTTGGTGTATAGCATCCAAACATGATCCTTTCCGCTAAATTCGCATGCCAGCATATTTTCAGCATAGTTTTGAGGCAAGGTTGGGTTTAGTTTTTCGACCTGCCTTTGAAACCCGACTGAGGCTACATTTTATGCCTAGTGGTGACCATTTTGAAGATCCTGCATGGTTCGCCTTGCGGAATACTGTCTACGCATCTGGATGCCGAATTCATATGTTCCAAAGCAATTCTTCATTTCTGGATGCTCAAGCTTGCGCCTGGAAATATTTCGAGAAAGCTTTGTCTGTACATTCTGAATTATTGTTTTCTGCCACGGGGCTTACCGCGGTTGAAGCACTTGCGGCGATGGTGGGGATGACCCCTCTATATCCAGACTGCATCCCGTTAATCATCTTACTAGAGTTATTTCGTGGAGGGTATCACAGCTCCCGGTATTGAGTATATGCTGTGCTCTTCTGCGCTTAGGCTAGCACAGTCCAAGGGACTTCATAGACAGCCTGCTACAGTCTGGAGCTTACCCGCCGAGGAGATTCAGCGTCGAAACTGGCTGTTTTGGGCAATTTATATATATGAAAAACACATAGCCTCTCGTTCGGGACGGCCTTCTGTAAGTATTCCGAAGTCGCTAGAAGAAACTTACTTACTAGAATATCTTAGGCTATTGATGACCATGACATCAGTTGCGCCATGCCGACATCATCGCCCGATGCAACTGAGGTCAGCCTGGAGTTTTTCAACTCTGTAGTACAGCATGCAAGACTATCATCACTTATTGTTAGACATCTTGCTACAGCGGATGCTTTCCAAAAGCCTGTAGAGGATCTTATGAGCTCAACGCAGGAATTGCACGAGAAACTTCAGAGCTGGCGCCATTCTCTCCCATCTGAGTTGGAACCAACGGCAGCATTCATTCCGCATAAACTACCGGCCGGATTGAATCAAGACTGCTTCTTGTATCTTCGTTACGCTTATGCCGGAAGTATCATAGCCATCCATTCGATATTTACAATGCCTTGGAACAAACCGGTATTCGACCATCTTCAATCCCCAGAAATATGCAACCAAGTCGCGTTAAGCACAGCTCGTGTAGTGGAGAGTACGCGAAGTATTATTCTAACGACTAATTATATTGAACTATCTGCATTTACACCTGTCTGGTTAGTTGACCTTTCCTCCAACGCCGAAAATAGCATTCTAAACACAGCTGTATAAAAGGCTTGCAGTGTATTATCCTCTTCTCGGAATGATCAATCTATTTACATATGTCCTTCGCCATCCACTCAAAGAAGGTATAAGGGCAGATGTCGCACTCCTAGATATAGCCGCAGGCTATTTCAGCCGCTTAGAGTTCCCGGCACCTCAGATGTCGACTCCGTTCACTAAAGACATCGCTAGGCTCGCTCGCCAGGTGATTGACCGCAGGGCGGAAGAAGCAGCTTCGGCGAGGAGTGAGAAGCAGAACAGAGATATCAACAACCCAGCCCCGGCCACTGCTACGGCTGGTTTACACCATCTCATTCAAGCCCCAGATCGGCATAGACCCCCGCAGGTTAGTATGCTGTGCGACTCTTTTGCAATGAACCTTCATATTGGCGCAGGATACTGACATAAAATCAATGCCAAGGTTTATAACCAAGATTTGGTGGACCTATACAGCGAGAACTGGAGTGTTCTGCTGCCCTCGTTTAGGGCCCCGGCCTCTGGCGAGTTGAGAAACACTGATGAACCAGAAGCTGGCATGTTCTGGTCAGAAAGTTAAAATAGGGTTGATACTAGAACCATCAAGCAAAAATGATTGGATATATGCACCAACGCAAATAAAGAATCCGCTCAGACACGACGTGTTAGTGATATAGCAAACCACATGTTCTTTGCCAGAGATGCTTTGATTGGAAGCTGCGAGCAGATATTGAAGCTATTCGATTGGCTAGGGGGAGTCCGGAGTTAGTCTCTGGCGCTTCCACATGAGCCGTGGGTGCAAGGAATGGAAAGGAGGATTTCAACTGAGTCAGATCTGCTGGTTGGGGTGTTTTGGCTTCGCTCCGAATTAAAGCGGTTAGTCTCGCTCTTGCTCCGAACTAAAGCGGTTAGCCCCGATCAACTTCACCGAGCTCGACTTCGAACCAGAATTTGAGGAACGACAACATGATGTGGGCCTCCTTTCTTCTACTAGTATGCCAAGGTGTGCTCATCAGCTGGTTCTAGATTATCATATGCCATGACCTCTTTCACGAACCACGAGCATCTGCCTGTTGTCCTAACATCTATCACCTCCGAACCATTCAAAGTTTGTCAGCACACGTTTAAATACAGCAAACATGGTATCACAGAGTGCGAGCATAAAGTCTATAAGGTGTGCTGATTTCATAGCTAGCTATTGCTGGCCCCGAAAATGCGTAAGCTATTGTGGATTTCAATCTCTCCCCGTCTTTCCTATCCATGAAGGAAGGCAACAGCGAAGCCCATGGAGATGTTAAGCTGAACATCCTTCCTGGGGCTGACAGTTTACAGTGTGCTCCAATCGAGGCTTTTGAAAACAGCTTCCATCCCAACTAGTTTATTTGTGACCCCCAAGTTATCGCTGGTAAGAAGGCCGTCAATAGCCCAGCTCTTCTCCTTTGCCGCCTCCCAGAATTGAATCATGAGCCCGACCTCCTTGCCCCATTTTGGCCACAGGCGGTCATAATCCTCCAGAGAAACCTGCAGGTACAATGCTGACTTGCCAGTGACCTCACACCACAACTTCAACATCTCGCCGGCAGCGATGGTTTCCGTTGCTGCTAAGACATACTTGGATGGCAAAGTGAGTGTTGGTTTGTTGAGTATGGCCATTGCATAGTGTCCCACGTTCTCTTTAGTGTCACCCATGGTGGTAATGGGCGTTGTTGGAGAAGCGGGCATGTGTTGGACATATTGTCCAGTGGTGGCCTACATGCCAGGTTGAATTAGCCAAACATGACGTCTACTGATAATTACAACCACCTCTCCTTTTCCACCGTGCATTTCATCATAGACTTACCACAAAACTGGGAGTAATCATTGGAAGCATGATATTGGTCGCATAGAATGTAACCCAGAGGAAAGTAGTCTTCGCATGTAGAGCTTTGTCCATTCTGATGAACTCGTCAACGCGAGCTTTGCTCTCGAAATGCGGCACAGAGCATGCGCCGTTGGAGATAGCCTGGTTATCTGGAAGCGTGCTCCAAATATAGTGCTCGAGAGTGGAGGTCTTCGAAGCTGCCCTGGCGAGGTTGATGCCCTGAGAGGCCTCGATCTCTAGAGTCTCTTCCGGCGGGTGTGTAGCGAAAGGGACAAAGAAATCTGTGACGGCGAAGATTGCAGATGAGCCCTGTCAATATCAATGAGTTAGTCACCTGTAATGACTTCAGAAGGGAACTTATTAATCGCCTACTTCGAACGCTTTCACCAAGGACTTTTCATCATTGGCATCAGCTGCTATCATCTCGACTCCTCTGGCGCTGAGGGCTTTTGCCGCAGGACTCTCAATATTACGAGTTACACCCCGGATCTTGTAGTTGCCGTCCTTCAAGGCGGCCTCAACGACCGACCCTCCTTGTGTGCCAGTAGCACCAATGATTGTCAACAATTTGGCCATGGCTTTTGATCTGTGAATCTGGGTTTTGCTTTTAGTTAAAACTTAAGAAAGTCGAAGTAAGGGAGATAGATGTAGACGAAATCCGAGTGTATAGAATGATGATTTATTATGAAGAACGGGAATGCAGCCACTTTTATACCAAAGTCCCTCTGGTTACTACGTGATAGCATTGCGAAGGAAATGGCCTGAGTTCAATCTTCGATTGTGTCCATTCTCGGTATTTGATAAGCACGAGTGAAAGTACCGAGCCGTGGATGACGCTTTACTCTTTTCATTCGGCAAGTGGCCGGTGATTATTGATGCAAGCCCAAACTCGTGGCAGATCCCTGGTTCGGATCAATGATGTTGACTAACGCCGAATCATGTTTTGGGCATAAAGCGTTTATGCACCCCGTCAGCGGGGATATGTGCGCATGCGCGTTGTTCTTGACATGTCTCCTTAAGTATCCACCCGGTCCACTTAGCAGCTTCGTTGTATGTTAATTCAGCTTCGTTGAGGCACGCTATCTGTATGGCCTGGATTGGTACATACTTTATTTCTTACTCACGATTATTAAGAGAGGCAAACAGAGCGGGGTTCCCTTGATGTTTTTGACTTGCATTCTCGGTATCTATTGGACTAAAAGAGCACTCCGACTATTAATAGTATTGCACTGGACAAAACCCCACGCGGAAGAATATAACTTATAAAGCTTTTTCAAGATCACCTCATCGAAGCATATTCCGTGTGATCCATCCGTTGGGTGGCGCTTGGTAAGATGGTTGCTAGTAGGTTTGTTCACCCACGTCACTGTTCTCTAATCGCTAAAGATCTTGCTGCCCATCATGTTAATGAGATACGCGGTGCTACTAAGGCAAATCCAGACGTCGAAACATGGCAATTGCTCCGTTCTCATCACTTGTTGCTGATGAGACTAAGCCGGGTCTTAACATTATTCCAGCAAACGAATGATGAGTAGCGCCAGTCAAAATACGTCACCCTGCCTTTAAGCCCATCCTTGGGATGCCTGGCCAGTACAGATCTTGAGTTAATACAGCTCATTCTAGTAACAAGCCCCTGCTCAAGTGAACGTAGTGGTGCTTAATATGGTTCTTGCCTAGACCAACGGCTACGATGCGACCTTGATTGGCTAGGAATGACCTTGGGAAGACTAATCCTAATTCGGTATGTAACTAGTCGATACCACCCAAGTATAAGACGGAGGGCGATCTGCACTTTTTCAAATTCTTGGATTTCGAAAATCATTAAGGCATACTCAACCAGGTTAAATCTTTCTCGCCTGCTATTATTGTTTATTTTTGCGTCATGGCTGTGGTTACAGGCAAAGCGATTACCAATAACGGTCTTGGTTTAATGAGTATATACTTAACATCGCCTCTCACATTGACTAGTTTCTAACTAGTCGTAGAATTTGTTTTGCCTAATGATATCACACCCGACGATATCATTTTTCGAGTCTTAAAGACGGCTCTTGAATGCGGAGCAAACGTCTGGAACGGAGCCGACTTTTATGGAACGCCAGACCACAATTCCTTGCACCTCATGAACCGTTATTTCACAAAGTATCCTGAAGACGCCGACAAAGTTGTCCTCAGCATTAAGGGCGGAGTTGTCAGCTTAGCCACCTACCAAGTGGATGCTTCTCCCGAATTCATGAGAAGCCAGGTCGACAGCGCTAACAAGGTCCTCGATGGCAAGAAAATCATTGATCTGTTTGGACCTGCCCGAGTTGACCCTAATGTTCCGATTGAGACGACAGTTGAGGGACTTGCCCAACTTGTCAAGGAAGGCAAGATTGGTGGCATCCAGTTGTGTGAAGTTCGCGCAGACACCATTCGCCGAGCTGCCAAGGTCGCTAGAATAGACATGATCGAAGCAGAAGTGTCGCTCTGGTCGACAGATATCTTCACGAACGGTGTCGCTGAAACCTGCGCCGAGCTCAACATTCCAATTCAAGCTTATGCACCCCTGGGCTCCGGTATGTTAACGGGCCAAATCAAGTCAATCGATGACCTGCCTGCGACTGACCGCAGAAGACTCCACTTCCCTCGCTACCAACCCGAGAATCTCAAGAAGAATTTGGCGTTGGTAAGGGAATTGAAAAAGTTCGCACAATTGAAAGGTTACAGCATCGCTGAGCTAGCTTTGTCGTGGGTCAAGAGTGGCAACGGAAAAGTAGGGAAGCCGTTCGTTGTGCCAATTGCTGGGGCAAGGTCGGAAAGAAGGGTGCGTGAGAATTGCACCGGGGTTGACTTGTCAGAAGGGGATTTGGAAAAGATAGCCACAATTCTCGATGCTTTTCCTGTTGCGGGAGAGAGATACCCCCCGAAAGCAATGGAGTACTCAGAATATTGATCGGCTATCTGATTCCAACGTTTTCATCCAATCTTGTAATCAAAACTTCTGTAAACTCGAAACTTGAATTGTGGTGTAACAGAGCTGTAGATAAAGAAACACTTTCCTAGAGAATTTAATGATAGATTCTATCTATAATGGATGAATCATCTCATTAAAAATATTTGGAACAAAAGCTTGCAGAAGTACTTGCTCGATGGTTTCTAGAAGCAGTACTTCGATTTTAGATGTTCCCACGGGTTGTAAGTGTAGCTTCGAAGATTTATCTCATTGCGTTGACATTATTGCCACCCTGAAATGCAATGCCCGAACCGCTTTGGTCTAAGCATGAGAAGTTCACTAGGGAGTAATGGATCTCGCAGGATGTGAAGGTGGCCAGCCATGTGCACTGTAATCTGCCACCAATCATACCATGTGTACTGCCTGCCGCAAGGCGGTGTGCAAAAGTGGCTCATATTGACAACGACATCTTGGTTTCCGATGATTCATATCAGAACCCACGTTGATTTGAACAGTCCATATGGTTGAATTAAAACCCAGTCTTACCATAATTTAGATTTACTATTATTTTGCTGATTGATTAAGATGGTATATCGTGGAAAACCATCCAAGTCCTGCCGGCAATGCAGGAAACGGAACCTGAAAGTAAGCGCAACATTTGAGTCTTGCTACACTATCTAAGTCATCTATAGTGCGACCAAAAGATCCCCTCATGCGGGCAATGCCTCCGTGCATGCTTTCAATGTCCAGGTTACCACGATCATAGTAGCTTGGCCTTCCAGCACGAGACTGAAACTGTCGTCCAAAAAATGGCGGCGCGACAGCACTTGTCCATTCCACCAGCCATTGTACCGTCAATCCTCGAGCGTGCGAAACAACTATTTTTATCTCGTCATATGTTCTCATCCTCATCGAATCTCAAGTTCCTCGCCCCGTTCCGGCCTCCGACGCCGTGTGAGCCTTATCTTATTTTCTCAGCTAAGGCTGCCATGTTAGCTTGTTTTTTCGATGAAGTAAAGTGCCAGTCGGTGCTGCAGAGAGCAAGAAAGAGCTATAGTACCGCTTTGGATCTCGTGAATAAAGCGCTGCGGTTGCCCGAGGTGGTTGCACGGAATGTGACGATAGCCACTGTCTTGCTTCTTGATCTGTTCGAGAAATTCACCGGCACAGAGGAATATGATAAGGCGCCCACGACGAGTCACCTGCAAGGAGCGCTCGCATTATTCAAACTTCGTAATGGAGACCAGTTCAACGACCCGAATACGATGTCGATGTTTCGATACTTGAGCTTAGATGTTCTCATCAATTCCTTGAAACACGGCACCCAAATTCCGGGAGACTTCGTGTATCTTCGCAATCAAGCTTCTTATTATATATATGCCAACGACTATGAGTGGCAGATTATGGATTTTTCGATACGTCTTGTGCATTTGAGAGAAGCTCTGAAGGAAGGCTCAGTCTCTACCAGTGAGGCTTCAGTTGCAATAAAAGAGATGGATGATGAGTACTTTAGGATGGTTCTTAATAACCCTGGAGCTTTGCTCCACGATATACCAGATCATGGTTCCTCAACCCCAGACGCTCGTGCAGCTATAGCAAGTGAGCACGTTGCTCATGTTCGACTTTTGCTTGATGAGCTTCTTCAATAAGATATTCTTTGTCCGCTTGTCCAGATCACCTCAATCCTCCTGTGGCATAGAGACATGTTCGCCACAGCCAACGATAAGCTTCTTAACAACAAGAACATGTGAAATCTGGAATAATTGTCACTGCGAGAAAGTCAATGATTGCTAGCATCTTATCCAAATGACCGAAGCTGGAAATCTGACACGTTCTAATCTCCCAAGTGGATGGAAACGGAGTGCTACACCCTTTGGCATTCTAGTCACCCAAATCGACACTATTTACGCGGTGGAGTGACTAGTTATTGGCTATTGTTTCAGGCTTTGGGCACTGAACACTTGAATTGAAGGCACGGAAATGACCATCCAATTTATCACTGGCTACGGACAAGACCCTGCAATATTCCATGATAATTACATGGGGTTATTTAAAGCCTGAGATGGAATCTGGGAGAGGGTAGGCCTATCTTGAGACCTTATTCGATTGCAGACTTCAGGCTGAATTCAGTTCACTCGGTTTAAACATGAAGATCCAAACCCCAATATATTGTTCTCTAAAGAGTAACTAGTTTCCTTTTGCAGCAGCTCCCTTTGCGGCGCCTCCCTTCTCCCCCGCCTTGAGACCAGCTGCAACGGCACCCACAATCGCACCGGCGGGCGTCAGAGGCCCGCCCAGACCCAGCGCAACGGCACCGACAATATCTCCGGCTTTCTTAGCCCGATTTTCCAGAGGCGCGGCGGGTGTTGCCCTGCCGCGGGAAGATGTCAGTTACCGATTCCCTTAATCTTCTGGCTGGGATCTTCTCCTGGCTCAGGTGGGGTGTTCCACTTACTCGGTCACCACGGGCAAAACTGGCAAGGCTTGCACGGTGGCAAAAAGGAGGAAGGCGACGGCTTTGATGTTGATGTACATTTTGGAGGTTGGGTAAATGGTGATACGGGTCGAGAAATCGATTTGAAAATTTATTATTAAAATTGAATTTGGTTGATGTGTAAAGGGCGATTTAAGACTGGAGATGATTAAAAGGCGATAATGAGAAGCTGATGGTTTAGAACTGTTTATCCAAGTGAATCAACGGATTCGATCCCAGTCTTATAGAGCTCATCTCACGCAATAAGTACCGAGGTGTTTGAACTGGAATAATTGAATCTCTTCGACCGGCGTGAAGATGCCGATTGTGGAAATTTCGTAGAAAGGGATATTTTTCGAAGGTTCTTGCGATGACAATGTTGACATCTCTTGCGATGCGACTGCCGAGGACTTTGGGACTTGGGCGGGAGCTAAAACATTGCCAGAGTGCTGATGTGGGTCTGAAGGTTGGAGAAGGGGCCATTTGACCTGATGTTTGGTGCATTCTCAGCGGGAATCTGTTTGAGCCCGTCCGTGCCCTCTTGACTTACTGACGAATAGGGTCATGCCGTGAGAGAAGTGTTCCCGTCTCACCCAAAGCTGTTATTTTCTAGCTGCATAGTTCAGTCATGATCTCGAGCATTCTTTGGACGGAAATTGGTGAGATAGTGACCTCCCATCTTCGCCGAAGCTAGGACGATTTATGCGCTACCATTACATTCGATGGGTGTTGCGTTTACCATACATTTGAGACTAATGCTACCAGCTCCTCAGTGGAAATTATTAAGCAGAAAAATGATGATGAGAAAGCAGTCCGTTGATTTCATAGCAAGCTTAAAATCGTCACCTGCTCTGGAGAGATAGACCTTGTACTTGTTGCGAAGGAACAAAGAGTTCCGTCTAGAACTTAGCGTCGTCTGTGCTCAGACGTTCTACTACTTGAGATGTCTACAAGGTATGCACACCAATGCGGCCCAATCGCGTCGAGGCTCATGAAATGCTCGTCTGACCTTTTGTCCTTGAAGCTGAATCAGAACCTTCACGTGCTGTGAACCAGTCGTTTTATTTTTCAACTGACCCGAGAAAGGTGATCTGTACAATTCACGAGATACTATAACTCCACTCAAGCAGGCTTTCATTACGCGAGTTTAGAATTCGTGCCGAGAACGAATTCGTACCGGAGACGCATCCGGGAATTACAAGTAATAGTATCCTCCGGAACCACTGCATTCCGTGGAATAACTTATCCCGATCGAAGGCCCACTCTATAACTAGATCGTCAGATGATAACCTGTGGATATAGCCAGTAGCACCTTATCTCACTTGACCTTTAGAAATCTAGTAAAAGAGCGAAATATAGAAATCGTACGGTGGTATGACAGATACTTAAAGCAAGGATTCCATATATATCTCAGAAGTAATTCAGTCAAAAGTTAGAGTTCGGGGCCACCAAACTTAAGATATGATCTTATGCTAATATATATCACTCTCTCTTCTCCTTTACACTCTTCCATTCCATCGTCGCACTTCCAACCATGGTCACACAAGCAAGTGCAACAGCCAGGTACCAGGTCTGAGCCAGACTTTTGTCGAATCCAAGTAGCACGTCAGCCAGGTTCTCAGGACCAATCAGGGACTTCAAGTCGCTCAGACCCATTGACTCGACGCTGGTCGCGTTCAGTGAGGGTACTAGTTCATGCAGATTGCTGGCCAGGCGACTTTCAAAGATGTTCTGCGCGGCCGACACGAACACCGCAGGACCGATCTGCTCCGCAAACAAGATGATGGAGAGCCCGATGCTGCCACCACTCGGGGGCAGCGACATCTGAACAGCGGACTGGGGAGACAGGAACCCAATGCCACCCGCAAAACCGTAGCAACCCGAAAAGACGAGGATTTCGGCGAGGGCTGTCTTCATCGTCAGAGTTGTCATGAGCCCTGCGAAGACGGGCATCAGAATGGACCCAACAAACATGAACGGCGTATAGTATCCGATGTTGAGACGCCTACACCGTGGACGATGACCGCCAGAATGTCACCCCCTACGAGCGGAAACTGGAAGTAGCCGCTCTTCGAAGCACTATACCCACGGACGGCCTGGAAATAGGTGGGTAGATAGTATTGGATCACCATCGTCGCTGAGTTGCAGCATAAGGTGTAAGTGAATCCAGCCAAGACCGACCGGTTGCGTAGGATCCGTGGAGGTAGCGTGGCTGCATCACCTTTACGATACTGATCCAATGCGAACAAGCCGAGTAGAACGCCAAAGGTACAGAGGAGACCGATGTCGGTTGGGGAGTTCCAGGCATACTTGGAGCCCGCCCAGCTCAGCGCAACAAACAAGCAGGTCAGGGATGGCAAGAAAAGTACGTTGCCGACCAAGTCTAGCTCTGAGATTCGCTGAGCCCAAGTGAGTTCGACCTCGGGCTTGACGTCGGACAGGCAGAAAAAGAGGCTGACCAGGGTTACGAAGCTTAAGGGCAAGGCAATCCAAAAGCACCACCGCCAACCCAGCCGATCCACAATCACACCCCCCAGCGCGGGCGCCGCGATGCCGGACATGCCACTCACGCTGCCTATGAGGCCGGTGTATAGGGGCCGCTTCCGCATGGGTATATACAATACCAGCAGTCGGAAACAGCCCGCCATCACGCCGGCGCTGGCAAACCCGCAAATGGCCCGCCCCAGCACGAACATGGCGCTGGTCGGTGCTGACGCGCACACGGTCGACCCGGCCATGAAGACGAGGATGCTGATGATGAAGACCCATTTGACCGAGAAGATCTTGTACAGCTTGCCGAACATGAACTGGAAGCTGCACGCGCACAATCGAAACGCCGCCGAATACCAGCCGATATCCCGAACCGTGTGGAAGTGGTCCGTCAGGGCAGGTACGGCAACGGACACCATTGAGCCGTCCATGCTCGCCAGCACGCTGACCAGGGCCGCCGAGAAGAGGATGAGAAGGCGTGGCAGGCCGGTTGGGTATTGCGATTCATCCTCGGCCGTCTCGCGCTCGGCCAGGGCGTGGTCGTCATCAACCTCCAGCAGCTCCAACGGGTGCCCAAGAGCCACCACGGCCGGTTCTTCGAGCACCGGAACCTGTTCGCAACTCAGGGTGACGGTGAGCGACATGGGGGATGTTGGTTTGGGGCCACGAATGGATAGCTAAGAGGTATCGACATGGCCCAGTGGCCCTTTATATGACTATCGGGTCCCCTGCATATACTCTGGGCAATGTTAGGAAGCTCCTCCAAACCCTGTGTGGTTGAACATGCCATGTCTAGGAACCCGGAGTAAGCAACGCCAGTCCCTCGGGACAAGAAGCCCGATCGAATCTTTGGTTGGCCTTACTTGTTAGGCATCAACGACGTCGTGTTACACACTAGTCTTCGTGTGCCGTCGATGACAACACAACACCAACGAGAGAGCAATCCTCGACTCGTGTGTACTTTCTTTCACCTGGCCGTATCTCTACCTGCCATACCAAATAGATCCTCTCCCTTCTCTCTTTGGACCGCAGATTGTTCCAGTGTAATCCTGATTTTTACATTCCTTGATTCTTGTCTAGCCTTTATTCCTGTACAACCGTTGATTTTAGTACAATCCCATTACGCTGTGATTAGATGGCCTATCTTGTCTCAAGAAAGACTGCCAATTCAGTTTTGCATTCGGCTCTGAGAAGAAGCAACATCGCCCTGCATCCTGCGAGATCTTCAGAGCTGTTTGCGGGCCCATCTGTGCGGCCTCTGTCTGCAACACACACTCCTCTCTCTTACACATCACGAAGCCCAAGCACGGTGGAAACCTTAGCAGGTGTACCCCCAGAATTTTTGAAGTACCCTCTTCCCGACCATTGCCGTGTCCTCAAACTTCCCGACAATCGTCATCTCTCCTTTGCCGAGTACGGCTCAAAAGCTCGCGACGCTCATCCCTTTATCTTTATCCATGGCATCCCCGACACCCGCCTTGATGCGTGCTTGTTGGCTTCTGACCAAGCTATTGCGGAAGAGCTCAACATCCGCTGGATCGGGATTGACCGACCGGGAATGGGATTATCAACGTTGCATCCCCATCGTACGGTGCTTGGTTGGGTGAAAGACCTCGAATGTTTGATTCGCCATCTGAAGCTTGAGCAATACCGAATATTGAGCGTCAGCGGTGGCACGGGATATGCACTGGCTTGTGCCAAGCTGCTTCCACGAGAACAGCTCCGTTCTGTGGGGATTGCCTTTGGTGTAGGACCATGGGAGGCCGGCCTGGAAGGAATCAGCTGGCTCAATCGTATCGGCCTCTGGATCTGGGAGAAGCATCCATGGGTCTTCATGAGGATGTTCGATCGATTCGTTGTTCCTAAAGTGCAGGAGGAGAGTCCACAAAAGACGGAAGCGATGATTCGGAAGCAGGTTAAATATATGCCAGCGAAAGATCGGCAGGCTATCGAAAGCGAGGAAGCCATTCAGGGACTTGTCCAGATCACTCGGGAGATATTTAGACAGGGTTCCGCGAAAGGATATGTCGAGGACAGCAAGTTAGCCACGAAGCACTGGGGCTTTGATCTAGAACAGGTAAAATATTCGGGAATCAGGCTCTGGTACGGCAAGCTGGATGTTAACACGCCGCCCGAAATGGGCCGCTATATGGCTACACGGCTTCCCAATGCGGTGTTGAAGGAGTACGAGGGTAAGAGCCATTTCACGATGTGGGATCATATCGAAGAGATATTGACCGACATGTTACAAGACGAATGATGCAGATGTGTAGGATAAAATCAGAATACATGGCAGCCTCTCCCCTCAGCCCAGGCGATTTGTTTCAAGGACGGTGTGCACCCCCTGCCAAGTTAGCGAGGAGACCACCTAGCAGGGGAAGAGCATGCTAGAATGTTAGCTAGTATGGACACTCTTTCCTGGAATATCAAGTAACAAAGCAGAAAATAGAAACCACTCCACTCATCGCAGAGCATGCACACATGCGCACCGGGTTCAGGATGTTGAGAATCATCACGCTCCTTGTTCGACTATAGCGCGGGCCGGACGACGATATGTGGAATGCAACTCCAATGTTGATATATGCCCCATCCAAGCTCCAGCGAAAGGATGTCTCTAATGGCTCGATAACTCACAGCATCAGGAGCCATACCAAAAAGATGTATTAGCCATTGTAGAGAGAGTGAGAAAAGTAGGAATTCCAACCGAGGCATGTCACATGACCTTCCGGGAAGCAGCACTCCATTGTGAGGCCTGAGTTGACGATAAAACTCGTATTAAAGAACCACGTTTCATCTAAACCCGGCAAGGCTCTCAGATTCAACGCCAATGGGAAAATCCATGGGGTGGCGTTCATCCCGGGTCCCCGGGATTCCTCCCCTTCGAAGGACTTTTCCACGCCAGCGCGAAGACTACCTCCTATCCCTTGGTTTGATGTATGCATACCAGGCCGCGGCTTCCATACGGACTGCTCGTGGTCTTGGATTCCTCTTACCATAGATGGAGATGGCGAAAAATAGGAGAGGCGCCGAGTCGGGAGCGTTAGGCTGGAAGCTGACTTAGTGCACGCTGGCTAAGCGACTGACCCAACGCCGACGCTCCAGCGATGTAACGCGTCAAAAGGGGCAGATGCCTCAACTGCTCATTCTCATCTCCACCAGACGTCTGGTCCTGATGCCCATGACTCTACCTACGTGGAGTATGCTCATGACTCTAACAACGTGGAGTATAATATGTAGATGCTGCCTCTCATTATGGACGAAGACCACACACTCTTTTCTGCTCAATTTGGTCCTTCCTTTCCATTCGTTTTCCCATTAGAGGATATACATTCATTCTTTTACATTCCCTTCGTTATTACACTCTCATTTCAGACAAATTTCATACAACATACTCAGTTCACAATCTTTTCACTGTCATTATATAGGTTTGCTACATTCTGTCTCTAACTCAAGCTTTCTTCATCATGCGTTTTGCAAAACACGTTGCAGGACTATCCATCCTTGTTGATTTGGCGGTGGCCTATCATACGGGGCATCATCACCACAAAGGGAAGTGGAGTCAGAATTCCTCTGCTATCTCAACGACCTCGACCTCCTCAACCATTCCGGACTCTCCCTGTGGAGGCACATCCGTTCCTCTCAGCAGTGTTGCATCCTTCATCCCCGCTAGCAGCACAGCTGTGCCCACGGCGAGTCCTACAGCTTCATCCCTCAGCGTTGCCACCGCAAACTCTACCGCCAGCAGCATCCCAACCCCAACGGGCAGCGATTCTGCGATCTGGTGCCCATCCGCTGGTACCACATGGCAGATTGTCCTGAGTAGTTCCCCCAAGGATACGGCCCTTAACGTGCAAGCGTACGACATTGATCTGTTCGACAACACCGCCGCGACGATTAAGACTTTCAAAGATACAGGCCACAAAGTCATCTGCTACTTCTCCGCTGGAACCTTCGAAGACTGGCGTGAAGACGCCGAGTCCTTCCAAGTGACTGACAAAGGTTCCGCCATGGAAGGTAAGTGAAAAAAACCCCCCAATAGAAGCATAACCCCTAACCTAAATATCACTAGGCTGGGCTGGGGAGTGGTGGCTGGACACCAACTCACCAAATGTAAGAGCGATAATGGCCAAACGTATTGATCTGGCCGTCACCAAAGGCTGCGACGCCATTGATCCGGATAATATGGATGCATATGGCAATAACGGAGGCGGCTTGAACCTTCAATCAAGCGATGCCATCAACTACATCACCTACCTTGCGACCATTGCGCATAGCAAAGGTCTGGCTATAGGGCTGAAGAATGCCGGTGCAATCGTCTCACCCAGTATCGTGGAAATCGTCGATTTCGCCGTCAACGAACAGTGTGCCGAGTACTCGGAATGCTCCGCATGGCAGGCCTTCATATCGGCGAACAAACCGGTCTTTGCCATCGAGTACACCACTTCTACCATCGATATCGCTTCCGTGTCAACGAATACTGCTTGCAGTACTGTCAACATGGCCGGGTTCTCCACTTTGTTGAAGAACATGATCCTAGATGATTGGCTAATAGCATGCTAAAGCCTCTCTCGGAGCCTACTTTATTTCTTTTTTGCGCCGTCTTTCACTCAGGATGACGACGTCAAGATGAATGATTGGAGATGATCCGGAATCACAAAAAAAAAAAAAAAAGAAACTAGTCTGCGACTAGTTTTATGGCGTTAGTTATGCGTATGCTAGGATTTGATATCAAGTTTGATCTTCGACCACTGGACGGGTCATGAAGCGGGCAATTTGGGTTTTGTAGTTTAGATTTGGTAACTCTGGCAAGTCCAAACTCAATTTCAAACTTTGGAACCATGGGTGTACTGTTAGCAAAGTGACAGCAAGAAAACATGCCCCTGGGTCAGATGAAATCTCGATTTGTTATGTGACATCTCTGCATGGCAAAATGAAAAAGATGAAAGCGACGTGGCCGGCGGAGGTGATTACTGGAGGGATTTGCGGCCATCTACCTGCACGAGCTGTCCCGTTGATTCAAAGGGCAATGTCGCTTCCTCGAGCTATGAGGAAACTCGGATAGTCGTCCGAGCGACTCAATCTGGTCATCTGCCAAGAGTCCAGATATCTTTGAAGCGCTACCCCGCGTCGCCTCAGAGTTTGGAACAGCTTGGACACGGCTCTACCATTAGGCTGAGTCTGGCTCGCCATGCCTACTCGGTATGCTGTTTCGGTGTGTAGTGTAATGGCTTATGCGTATGTGCCACCATAGTCATGACCGTCTGCATCGATCTTGTCTGGAAAGAGACATTGGCAGGAGCTCCGGCATAAACTCAAGTTTAACGGTCAACATGGTGATTTCGATTCCGGCTGGTACTGATGGTATATCGCGAGGATTAAGACCAATGGCCTTCCCCAGCAAATATGGTTACGCTACTCCAAAACAGGGTCTAGCTGTTAGCGTTTGCATAGGCATCTGCAAGCATGGCACCACCTCGACCAGCTGCATTGCCGATTATACTATGCGAGGAGAAAATTACTTTGCAGTGCGTGCCGTGTTTGCTTCTAGTGAGCACAGGATATCTAGAAATATTATATATACGTACATACGTCGTGATACACAATGATGCGCCAAACATCCAGACCTTTGGGAGACATCCTTTCAAATCCTTGCTGATAACATCAACTCAAATATTTTTCAATTTCCTCCAATTTGCCTCCCAAGGATGTCTTCGGGAAAATATATCGATAAGCTCAAGGGCTCTCGAATTTTGATCTTCGGTGCAACATCCGGGATTGGCTTTGGGATCCTTGAGGCGAGCGTTGAATACGGCGCAACGGTCATCATCTCTGGCTCTAACGAATCCAAGCTCAGTCGAGCCATCGAGAAGCTTAAAGCGAGTCATCCAAAACTGAGCAACGGCAAGATAAAGAGCCAGGTGTGTGATCTCAGTCATACGGACACGCTGGAGGCAAACTTGACAAGTCTACTGGCCTTCGCAACCAACAATGGCGTGGACAAGCTCAATCATATTGCGTTCACCGCTGGCGACGCACTTCCTTTGAAACCTCTTACTGAAATTACACCTGACTACATTCAGCAAGCTGGGGTTGTGCGTTTCATCACGCCTCTGATGCTGGCCAAGCTCGTTCCCACATACATGGTACAGTCGCCAGATTCCTCCATCACAATTACAAGCGGTGTCATTGGAGCCAAGCCAGCACCAGGGTGGACGATCACAGCAGCATATAGCAGTGCTCAAGAAGGGCTGGCGCGCGGGTTAGCGGTTGACTTGGCACCGGTTCGAGTCAACTGCGTGTCTCCGGGATCCGTCAAGACTGAACTCCTTGCGGGGGCTGCCGATGAAGTCCTGGAGTACATGAGACTGGCTACCCTTACTCAACGGCTAGGAAGGCCGGAGGATCTTGCCGAGGTATATTTGTATGCTATGAAAGATGGTTTCGTGACAGGATCCACTTTGCACTCCAATGGCGGTAGGCTCTTGGTTTGATTTACGCTACCGTCGAAATCGTTGGGTAGGCTGAGTAGGAAAGTTATCGGCGGAAAAGTAACATGTCAATAAAAAAGTGATAATACAATCTATGGTTAGAGTGATATCACTATCTTTTCTTTCTCTATCAAATTCGGCGTATTATCCTAAAAATAATACATGAAACTTTCGTACTGAATGGAGTAACGCCCTTTTCTATAAGTGAGTATACTAACCCCTTCTCTTCACGTTGGGGCATGGTTTTGATAATGAACAACCATTGCTCCTGAATGGTGGGTTACATGGCGAAGGACCAGAGTGAGATTGTCCGATTAACTTCGATCACGCGCGGATTGGAAGCTGCAGGTGGTGCTGTTGCTTATAAGGTTTCCTTCATCACGTTTGGCAGGAATGTTAATCATTATTTGCATTGCAGCTGGCATAAGCTCCACAAATGCTCCGGTGAATAAAGTCCGGGATTTCAATCCTTAAATGGCGATACTAACTACCGTGTAGTTGACTGCTGCACTTAATGTTAATTTTGCTCTTTGGGCAGTGTGCATGGGGCCAGCCAGGCTAGTTGTCCGCAAGCTAGGTATCGCAGCTAAGAAAGATAATCCTTAATATAGGGAGGACAACGAAACTGCATGGAAATAAATGGGATGGATATTTGATTTTAGTGATTTTGCCTAATGCTGATTACTGAGTCACGAATGATCATGGGAGTTCGAAGTCCATCCATACCCACATGCAATTCTAACCACTTCAACAAATGCTTATGGTCTTCAGTTACCAACACGTCTGAACACCAGGTCTAGCTTCTCATGTTGAGCAATGGGAAGCCATTTTGGTAGGCGGATCAGATGTCAGATTTTGTAAAAGCAGCCATGTTGGGCTTGTTGCGGATCCAGGTGTACCTTGCCAGTGACTTCAAGCATTTACAGCAGTAAACACCAAGTTTTACACATGACCAACAGGCATACAATGCCTACAGGACAAATGCTTCCCTTCTCTGCATAAGTCTTGGGCCATGCATTATAGATATCATTTAGACATGTCCTTCTCGTCAACTCCTTCTATCGTCTTATCTATACACGTTTCCTTGACAAAAGAAACAAATTCACCCGCCATATCCTTCCCAATCGGCACAAAATGTGCTCCCGGATGATATAATACCTTACTATTCTCACAAGCCTCGGCTAGCGCCAGAGATCTACTCTCTTCCACAATCATATCTGAACTCCCAATGACATGTAGAAACGGCGTCCGAATTTTAGGCTCATAAAAGCTCCGGTACTGGTCAATAGTGGAACAGAAGCCCGAGTAGCTTACTGCAAACTTTAATTCTCTCCCTTGGTTCACGCCAACCCAGTCGGCCGGATACACCATACCTCCTACGTTCTGCACAAAAGCAGATTCACGACCAGGCTCCAGAAGTGAGGCGACGAATGACGCCACTGCAGCGCCTTGAGAGAAGCCTACCACGCCATCTATCCCATCCGCATTCCTGATCGTCTCAGCGAGGATCGTGAAGGTCTCATCCAGCCCAGCGTAAGCCTCGGCCGTGGGGTCATGCTTCCACCAGCCGTACGCTTCTTTCTCCTTGGACCCTTCTACTACCGTTCTGGCATCGTAGCCGGGGATATCTTCTGGCTGGAGTCGGACCGGTCCTGTAGGATACAAAAGCTCGACACCGCCGGGAAAGGGGTTTAATGGATCGGCATTGGTACTAGGGAAAGCCTTCTTTAAAATTTTCTCGAGGGCTTTTGTCCTAGAGTGAAACAAGGTGCCATCTTGTGTATAACCTTCGCCAAAAGTCAGTTGGCGGAATAGTGAGGGTTCGGAGAGAGAAATATTTACCGTGAAGCATAAGGATCTTCAATTTGCGCGGCAGCTGCTCGGAAGCAGCTTGATCGGTCGACATGCTGAAGCGTCGCACGTTTGTGAAACAGACGGAGAGTATTCTGGAGCTGAAGGGTTTACTTGCTCGGAAAGTAATGGTTAGTCCATGGCGCATTTCGACTCACTTATGTACCACCCAGCCTCAGAAAAGGTGACTCGGCGGGTGTATGACTCCAAGGAAGGCTGCTGATTAATCCTCAGCCTTGCTTTTAACTGGTTTCTCGCATCTTATTTGTTACCACAAGGCTCCGAGCAGGGCTACCTGGTCAAAAACAGATAATCAACTCAGAAGCGATACACCCGTCTAGCGGTTTCATCCGTTGTAATATGGAACTCGAACCATTTTACCTCGCCATGACCCATGTGTGCCGATGATTATTCCCCACTTTCAAGGTAGCCAAACTGTAATGGTAGAAACCGTGGGCACATGCATTGGTGGGTCAGATGAAAACTCTCTTTGTCGTCTGACTATTATTCTCGGGACCAGAGCATGAATGGCTGCTTCACTTCTGATTCTGTTTCCAGTGACTCAGTTCAACTGCCAGACTTATGCCGCTCTTGCTAATTCTGCTCACTAGCCTTGTCCTTAAGTGACTTACGATATCTGAGAATACTCTATGCGCGCTTGAAGTCAAGATTCAAGATTTCGAAATAATATCAAGGACCACTAAATAATATCAAGGACCACTAAGTAAAAGTCTTATTCAAATGTACAAAGCCGCTAAGTTTCTCATGAATCTGCTTCGCATGATAGCATTCCAAGTCTATTAATCCTGCCATGTTACGGATTTAGTTACAAGGAATTCTTCCAGTCCTTCTTTTCCGTTGAACCTTCCCCATCCACTATTCTTTACCCCACCATGGGGCAGTACAGGCTCATCGTGTACAGTCATGCTGTTGATGTGTACGGCTCTGGTATTCACGTCAGCAGCCAATCCTAGCATCACTCCTTGCTCAGGAATACTTACCCGGATTCGAGTTTCCTCGCAAGCGCGAGGCCCTTCCTCAGATTTTCAGTGAAAATCGCCGCGGAAAGCCCATATCCACCTCTGTTCGCAACTTTGACGGCCTCCTCGTCGTCTCGCACAATCATGCACGCAGCCAAAGACGCAAAGGCCTCGTCTTGCCATACCGACATATCTTCTTTTACATTGTCCAAGATTGCGGGCGCAAAACGGACACTATGACTCTCGTCTACGGTGGGTGAAGTATAGTTTTCGGAAGACCCGTGGAGGAAAGTAGCACCCGAAGAGAGAGCACTTGAAATGAGCTTCTGGACGCGAGCCTTGGAAGCAGCTGTCACCAGTGTTGGCGGTAGAGAAGTTGTGTCCGCGTTTGAGGCCAGGACCTCCTTCAGAGCAGCCATGAATGCTGGTGCAATTGCAGAATGCACGACAATACGATCTGTTGACATACATATTTGTCCAGACTATTTTTGGATAAGTAAAGAAAGCCCAGAGCTTATGATGATGAAGGATACAAGACTCACATTAATAAAGGCACCTGCCAGTATTTCTTTCACAGCTGTACCCAGGTCCGCGTCGGCACATACGATCGCGCTGTTCTTGCCTCCAAGTTCCATAAGACATGGCTTCAAGTTTTCTCCACAAGACTTGGCAATCTTGCGTCCCGTTGCAGTGCTACCGGTGAAGTTGACCTTCCGGACGGCTGGGTGTCCTATCATAGCGTTCACAATTGCCGGCGCATCTTGTGGCGCACAGGACAAAACGTTGAGGCATCCTGGAGGCAGGCCAGCATCTTCAAATGCGCGCCCAACTGCACAGTAGCAACCAGGTGACAGCTCTGAGGATTTGAGGATTGTTGTATTTCCTGCAGCCAAAGCACAAGCGGCGGATCGAATGCCAAAGACATATGGAGCATTCCTGAACCATTAGTATACTTCTGCAAGCCCTAGGAGCAACATCATACCATGGAACAATTCCGAGTATCACGCCCATGGGCTCTTTGTACACAATGGCGTTCTGGCCCTCCTGCTCGACCACCGGCACACTTCCGCAGATAGACGTGATGCGTCCTGCAATGTCCCGGAGCATGCGAATACTCAGAGGAATAACAAACCCCTGCGATGTTCCTACGTCGGCTCCCATTTCTGTGCGCATGATTTCTGCGTTCTGCTCAAGGCGACTTTCGAGTATGTCTGCGGCTTTGAGCAGGATGTCACGCCTAACAGTGGGCTTGGTCTGTGACCACGAGATGAAGGCTGCTTCTGCGGCTTCCACCGCACGGATAGCATCTTTTGTCGTTGCAGATGCAGCTGTCCAGCATATTTTGTTCGTGTATGGGCTCACGACGTCGAAGGTTGACGTCCCTGGTTCTTCCTTGCCATTGATGATCAGAGGAACGCCTATCTTGCGGAATCTATTTATTCCGCCAGCTTCATCCTTTGGGGTGTCTGCAGACCACATTATGCAGAGATATGCGGTGCCAAATAGCAGAATCAGAGGAGCAACGAGGAGCTCCGGATTGAAGGACGAGAATAAATTTTTACAATGGAGAGAACAAGAGACTGGATGTTTTCGGTGTTGTACGGAGTTCGTTTGTGCTTCATGAACTCAGGTCCTGCATACCGTATCTACACGATAAAGATGGGACAGATAAGACTTTTCCCCGCCTATGCTCAGTCTCGAGGAGTCAACGGCAGAAAGGGCTCGAGGCGAAAGACCTGGCAGGGGTATATATAGCCTGTTGTAGTCGTGATGGCTCAGCTGCGAGATATGAGGATTGGGTTTTGGAGAACTTGTCATATCCACATGAATGTGAACCACGGATATGCTCGAACCTCAGGTTTACTCACCTCCTCCAGTGACTCTTCTATGCCCTCAATCTAGTCTTTGATTCTGTAGTGAATGGTCCCAACAGGTGTGTGTAGCGGTGAGATAAGAGAAAGATACTCCCAAGATTCGACGGCCTCTTGTTGGCCGAACCTTTCACGAATGTCTCTGCTGTGTAGAGAACGTGACTTTCGGCGAAATCTGACGCTTTATTGGGTGCGCCGACCGGAAAACTTCGCCAGCTTGCGACGATGGAGCTTGCGATACCATAACACTCCACGCTTCCATCACGCAAAATGCAGCAGTCTAGTCCACTCTGGCAGGTTGTGGAGGATATATATGGCCCAGAGAGTATGGGCCAGGGCTACACGCGACCGTTCTCCAGTTTCTATCGTCTTGCAGTACATTTCAATGCGACCATCATCGCAGTTGAGAAGACCACGCTCGCCCAGTCAATGTCGCTCTCCGCTACTCAGACTCGCTCCTTCTGGATTCTTTGGCGCTGGTGGAACACGTATTCCCATGCATGCCTAATTCCATCTGGAGGCGCTACGGACGAGGACTTACATGTGTATTTGGTGGACGGTATGCGGTACCAGCTCAGTATCGAATCGAACTATTTCCAGCAGGGGTTGTCGCTTTTTGAACGAGAATTCAACGACTCACAGGCCATGTTCGATAGCAAAGTGCTGGAAAGTCGGCGGGAGGAGATGGCAGTCCAGTCTGCCTGCCAACATATTGCTCTCGGCTGTTACGCACAGTTGGGCAGAAATATAGCTGATGATTGTAACTTCAGTCTTCATCCAGCAGATCTGCTTGCCCCCAAATCGGATGGGGCTTTCGAGAATGGACGAATGATCCTCCAAGATCGTGATCTTAGTGGATTGGATCCAAGATGTAGCACAGGTGCTAGTATCATTGCTTGCCCTTGGCTTGGCGACACTCCTGGTCTGCCTTTCTATTTATGGGATGTTGCCGCAAGAGAAGTTGTTGAGGTCAGCTCCTTACCTCCCGATGTTGCATACACCGCAATCAGTCATACTTGGGGTCGATGGCCCAAGGATGCTCCAATTTGGGTTCCTGGAGTCACAGAATGGCTTGTCCCGCAGAACGAAGTGTTTGATGTTTTAAATCTTCCTTCTATTCTTGCAAAGGTTCCTACAACGACACCTTATATATGGTTTGATCTTGTTTGTATTCCTCAGAATGGCTCACCGAGAGCCACACAAGAGATTGCTCGCCAAGCCGAGATTTTCCGGCACGCAAAACATGCGATAATATGGCTGAATCGAATAGACAGCTGGGAAGGTTTAGAAGCGGCCCTTGAATGGATGTCACTGGTTTATCTCGGAATCGGCAGCCCCAAAGATGCAAAGACACCGGAGCTGGCCACCAAGTTGTTTGCTGATTATCCATACGCGCCAGGGGTATCGAGACAGTCCATGGAAGTGACAGGGTGGTTTAGCTCTCTTTGGACTCTCCAAGAGATATGCCTACGACCCGACATGTGGCTTTGCAATTCAGACTGGACACTTCTCCAGGTTGGGAACGGGATTCCTGTGGCGTTCAATAGCATTGTGGCCCTTACTCAAGAGTGTGCCCAGGTTCTGCAAGAGCGAATAAGCTTAGAAGGGCTTGCCGAAAACTATCCTGGGATGACCACCAAACCTCAGTTCAACGTAACTACCGCTCTAATCGATCCGGAGAAAAAGTTTGCATCGCTCATAAAATTTGAAAAGTACCAGCGTGGCTTTTTGGAACTCATGGAGCTGTTTGATAGGACTGGGATAAAGGACTTACATATCATAAAGCGGGATACAATCCTGCTTCTGGGCTCTGAGAGATACAGTAAAGATAGCAGAGCAGAAGCTATCATGTCTGTATTGGGAGCAAGGGACTGGAATTTATCCTTGCCGCCACAGATAAACCCCAATACCGACAATGAGAATCTCGTCCTCGGGCAGTATCCGCTGGACTTTGTTCAATATGTTGCCAGAGCCCTTGGAGCCACCTTTTTCAATTCGCTCTCCGCGTGTTCCTGCCATCTTGATTTTGTCGAAATAATTACTTCTGCTCCGGAGTCAAGTAAAGGCTGCCTATTGCCCTTTACTCAAAAGACCTTTGCTCCAAACAGCGCCGTGTCACTTGCACAGAAATTCTTGCTTAACTGGACTTTTCTTGAAGAGTTACACAATCCCACGGTCCAGACTTGGAAAGTTCAGACTTCCGGGTCGGTATATATTTCGGAGGCGGCCATTATCGCCAGTACGAGAGATTCTGAAGATGAAGAGATCATAGCCAATGTGTGGTTGACATATGATGCTGGGAAATATGATGAGAATGACCCACGGTTTTCTGAAACGGATACTGGAATGGGAAGATATAAGACGGTTAATCTGAAGAAATTGGTCAAGGAATACTACCCATTTTCGAACAATTACGCCGTTGAGCTACTAACAAGCAACGGATCTTCTAGGGGCATACTTCTGAAAGAAGTTCGCCGAAACTCGATCGAGCTTGTAAAGATTGGAAACTATATCACCTCCGGTTTACCACTAAGTGTTAGACAGAACAGGTGCCATGCCATTGCAAATCAGGTGGATTGGACAGTGGTTTGAAACTGCTAGGTATTCCTTCGACCCTTAGCTATAACTAGTCTAATTTCTTGCCGTCCATTGACATAGTCCGTGAATGCAGGAGAAGAGTGCAGGTATGCCTCTCCGAACCGACCACCTCCGAGACCCAGTAAGGTAGACGGTACGCCAGATTCAACGAGTTTATTTGTCACTTTCAATAGTTGGTTTTATCGAGCGTCCCATTGGTTCACTTGATTGTGCTGTTGTAGTCCCTGTAAAGGCGAACATCATAACTAGCGCCACTCCATTCGTGACAGTGCGTACAACTCTTGACAATATCCTTCCTCGAGCAAATTTATCGTAAAAGTGTTTGATATTCTTCGAAGGAGACCATGATGCTCAGGAATCCTGGGATTCCTCGGGCAATATATTACGGCACGAGGGGCATTTTGGGTGTTCTTTATCATACTGCTGAAGCTGTTCTGGGTGCTGATGCTCTGACTGAAAGATGTACTCAATACATTCTGGGCAATAGTGGTTTTTGCATTCGAGTATGTCTTTAGGATTGGAACTAGGTGATGCGTCTGGCTTCGGATCATGGCCAGACTGGTTGTGGCAGATCTCTCTCGCGACACGTACACCAACCATTCTGGACCACTGGTACTTTCTGCATCATCAGACTTATGGAAGTGCAGTAGAGAAGTCGTTAGAGCAGTCTGGCAGGGCGAAGCAGTTTTCACTAAATATGGAACTGGTATGGCTCACTACAATTGTAAACACCTGCAAGATAAGACAAAGACCATCCAAGGTAGCTTTGCGGGGTAGTGTCGCACACACATTACGGCAGCGCACGCAGGGAGGGCTTTTTTGGCTTGTCCCGGATTGATGGCTTCTTAAACCTCCCTGTTCATTGCCAGGACAGAGCAGAAGCGAACCAGCCAGCAAGCTTTGGTAGAGTTTCTCCTATCACGGCCGCAGGTACATACGGCTTGATTCCCAAGCACAGTGAAGTACAGGAGTTCCGTAAGACGAAATGCGAGAGTCTGACAACATATGGAACTCATTGCTGACAAGGAAATAAGCCATCTAGTTTCGGCACAAGGCTGCTATGATGGTCATAGTATTGTATTTGGCTGTCTTGTATGTAAACTATCCACTCCCAATCTTGTCTAACCCATGAGATTCTAATGGCACTGAAAGATCCAGACCCTCAATTTCATGGCCGATTTCTGCTTTTTCGAACTTTATTCACAGTTGTCAATAACAGCTAATGCGTTTTCTTAGGACATATTCAAGTATGATTTTATTAGTAGTAGCCGTAGGGCACCGCAGCACAACTGGGAAATTCATTTTGGAGCAGATGTGATCTACCTCGCGAACGATCTGGTCGTGTCCCAAACCCCAAGGATGCAAGACAGCAACCCATGTCTTCAGACGATTTGCTTTAAGTCTACCACTACTTGGAACATTCAGGTAAACTATATCGCTAACTTGTATATACCTCTCGTCGAAACCTGAAAACAACCATAAGGCTCGTAAAATATTCCTTGCCGTTACACCTTAGTTGTCTTTGCCATTGCTATATTTTATTCATCTTCACCAGTGAGTGGTTCATTAGACAGCGGGAGTATTCGTGCCGTGAGATCTGGCTGCGTTGTAAAGGTCTTGTCGAAGGGCCACATGGGACGACGGATCCGGTGGTGCCCCAGTCGCTGTAGATCTTGGTCGACACCACCGGGCGTGAGGGCTAGCATCCAGTCCGTGGCCATGTCATAAAGCTCCGGCTCCAAGTACCCGATCTTGACAATAACGATATCGGCAGAACGAGGATGCAGGTTGAGGTCAGTGAAGTCTTTTTCATGATGGTACGGCTTGCGAAGTTTTGTGACAATCGCGAAGACGCTCCCAACTTGTAACACTACCTCGGTGACGGCATCCTTGTCACCATGCTTAATAGAGTGAACACGTCCGGTCATGGTGATTGGGCCGGCGTGGAGGTTATCAATCTCTGCCCCAGCAGTGACAGTCACAGTCGCGCCAACACCTGCTTCCACGGCAATGCGAATGGCTTCTGGTCCGGGAACACTTGCGTATATGACAGCTGGCCCGGAGGAGTGCTGAAACTCTGGGCGAGCAAGCAGCTGCGTTAGCCCCCAGGTCACATCGCCGGAGCCTCCGGCAGTTGGGTTATCTCCAGAGTCGGAGATGAAGTAGGGACGAGATTTTGACTCAAGAGCAATATCAAGGCATTCTGCGAAGGAGCCAGTAGGAGCAACAAAAACAAAGTCTTCGTGCGCGTCCCAGAAGATCTGTGCAAGTTTCTCGGCGCCTTCTTTAACGGCATTCTCGTCCCATCCGGTGACAACAACGTAAGCCCGGCTCCGTGGTTCATCAGCCCAGGCATAGCCAACCCAGATGGCCGCATCAATTATGTTATCCGTAGCCTCAACTTCGGGCACGGCCGCATAGATATGTTTGGCTGGCTCAACACGGGTCGAGGTCTGCTCTCCCGGCAGCAGGATCGGGATAGGGACCCATGCTTTGAAGGGCCGTACTCGGATGAGTGCCGCACCCGCGAGCGGCTTTGCTTGTCGTGCCAGGAGCTCAACGAGGTTGCGACAGGCGCGCTCCTTGGTCTCCATGACGTCTTCATGCGGCGCCATGCGGTAGCATGTAATCAGATCCGTCTGATGGGCCAGCTCTCGCGAGACGTTCCCATGCAGGTCCATCGATGCAGACACAATCACATTGGGCCCAATAACATGCCGAACACGGCGAAGGAGCTCGGCCTCGATATCCTCGAGCCCTTCCACGTACATGGCGCCATGGATGTCGAACCAGAGTCCGTCGAGTCTGTCGGCGGCAGTGATGGCCGTCAGGCGAGTGATCATATCACCGACCAGCTCCTCGAATGCAGCGCGGGTTACCTTCCCGCCAGGCAGCGCGTGGCCGATAAGAGTACCCCGCCAGTCCGCAGCAGTTCCGAGCGGCGTGTCGGGGTGAAGGAAAGCATACTTATCGATGACCTCGTCCCCGCGTCGGGGATGGAATGCTGGGGCGAGGGTTCGCGATGGGGTGAAGGTCGAATGCTCGCATGCAAGCCCCGCGATCGCGATGATTGGACGTTCAGACATGATAGGGCTGATGGGGTGGTAAGGACTGGTGATGTCAATAGCAAGAAACCGGTATCCTGGGACCGCCGACCGCGTTTTCTAGATGGTTGTTAGTTTACAGATGTTACGTTGCATGGCAAAGCTATTCGTACTGATATGCTGAACTTAATTTAGCTGTTGCTGCTTGTGCACAGCTCAAAGGTGGAAGGGCCGGCTGAATACCAAGATCCTTCGGAAGTCATGGACAGGGACGTCTCAGCGCTGCGACGACCGGCGTTCATTTATTTGTATTGGTGGCCTTTCCGCCCCATCTTTGGAGCGCTCATGTCTGATCGCGTTGGCCGTTAGCTGGCTGTTTTCTATGGCGTACACATCACTTCGTCGACCACTTTTCGAGACTGCTACCCTGGGAAAAAAAATATGTTGCTTGTATTGCAGATATTAGCTACCTGATTGTTCAGGTTATGCGTGGCTCTTGATTATACTTGATACGGACCTGGCGTCGCAAAGTGGCAAGGTCGCCCGAGCAGACCAAGCTAAATAGCCCAGTATCGCATCGCTACTCTCTCTCCACTCAGTGTAGAGAGTATGAGAAGATGCCATTCTGTTGTGAGAAAAAGATTTGGCCTGTAACTACTTAAGGTTTAAGAGATGAGGGATCACGGCTAAACTGCCGACTATGCCAACATTGGCTATGCTATTGTGCCTTTAGCAGGTCATTGAATTATCTAGCTATTGGTGTTTATATACTACATATTAAATAATGATATAATACATATTAGACATTTTATAGTGGTATTTTGGTATCGAATTCCGAATTTCAAAGCCGAGGCTTAGGTAGTTTGCTCTGATCACGATCCGAATACATCGCCATTGGGAATGGCTTATCGTCCACATTCCAAAATCCATTGCCACTTACTATTCGTTTCCGATAACCCTGTACAAAGGATCTCGACAGCGATTCGGCCTCCTTTCGCCCAGTACTATGCTTGGGCCACTTGATTCGTAGGGCATCGAAATCATCTCCGATAAAGAGATTCAAGTCTCGTGTGGAAAAGAGGAGCTCATATGCTTCTAGCGTCAAGAACGGGCAATATACGAGTGTCGACTTGTCAATGTATTGCGCAGCTTCTCCTAACGTTGTAGCTGACGGCGCGGAGAGGATATGTACTCCAAAGCTTCGTAAGAATGCTTCATCGGTCTTAGAGAATGACGGGTCCTTCGCATAGATCTCGAGTTTTGATCCTTGTTGTAATTGCTCGGCAATGGCGAGAAATATAGTTAACTGTTTTATTCTTCGAGATTGGTCTGTGGAATTCAGACTGCCTAGGCCTAGAGATATTATTTTTGTGACAGCCGGCCTGGTTTTGGATTTGAGGAGATGATTTATGGACAGTGAGAGAGTCGACTGAAGGTAGTTGTCCCTCGATTGGTCGTATAGACTGCGCAATTGGCGAAGCTCCCGTGATGAAGAAGCTTTGGCCTTGGGGACTCGTCCCGACTTTGTGGGTTGTTCGACTTCGACTGCGTGAGGCATTGTTGCTAGTGGTGGTAATGGCTGTTTGAGACCCCATTTTGAGTGCTGTCATGCTTCATAAATATAGACAATTAATTACAGAGGGTTTGCGATTATGAATAACAGAACTCGAGCAATGACGTAGTTTCCTTCCAATGTTGTTTTGGTTTCTGCTGTTCAATATGCGACAACTCATACCGTGATTACAAAGGCGCTGTGGCCCGAGAGGAAGGACTGCTTAGAAATTCAGGAAGAGTCACCTTCGTAAAATGACGGACCGACCGAGCCGGCTCCCATAGGGATGCTGAGGATGATGGACTTCCAAATTCTTTCTAGACATTCTCTTCCGAGCCTTAATATTATAACCATTTGGATATGCATATTTTTAACTGAATTATAGGAATATTCAAACCTGAAGCAGTAGGGAGGTACGAGGTTGATCATGTATGGATTTACCAATTTCGCAATAATATTCATGATGTATAATGGCTATTTAGGCACAAGGATTGAGATGTGTATTTAACCGTTGATCCGCATTGCAATTAGACAAAGGTAAGGGTAGCGATTAAGCACGCTCAGTAAGCACGTCGGCGTTATCGAGGTAAAATGGGTGGCCTCGATAGGCTTGACTCCTATCAAACTTAAACGTAAAAAAAAAAGGGCTCTGGCAGTGGTTAACAAAAATGAAGGCTTTGACTTTTGAGCAGAATGATAATGTAGACTGTATCAGAGCATAAATCTATTCCAGCCGTGAAACCTCCCTTAATATGATTGGGGGATTCGTTTTGTAGTTTCTACAGTAGAATAGAGCACACTAGACTCGTGCATACAGAGGCAATGGGTAAAACTATTATTTGCAACATCTCCGAGGTTCATGAACCGCCCAGAACAATTGAGTATGACAACAGCCCTTCTCACCTTGTAAGCTTGGAGTTAAGATAGATAGCACGGTAGTATCGCTCAACTTCTTTCCACAACATTATATGAGACTATGTCTATAAATACTCTGGTTTCGCTGGCTGCTGCAGTTCGCCAGGCTTTAGCAACTCTCTAAAGTCTCTTGGCAAGTTCAACTTAGCAACAAGCACCTCAACTCGATTCTATTGATCTCAAGCCGGGACCCAATGCAACATTAGCCAGTGATATAGAATATCTTCGTGAACTATCATGGTCGTTAGGTTGAAACGGCCGGCCTTCAATTTTACGCCAAGTCTGATTTTGTCTTTTTAGGGTATGCAAGTACATCCCGTGACAGCAATTAATCGTTAGAGGCTTGCAAAATATGTGTAGTTTGATAAACTTGAAGCAACTGCAGCCGAGAACCTAAGTATTGCACGATATTACCTAAGTAGTTTCGAAGAAATGCTAGCGACTCCGTCGATCAATGTCGACTTGTAACCAGCCTAACACACTATGCTTCACTGTAGTTGCTGACATAAGAGCAAACCCTCGTGGGTTTCAAACTCTCTAGCTATACAGTTGTGAAGACGGTAATTACAACTGCCAATATATCTACTTTAGACGTTTCAAATAAGTTCTGTAACTTGAATGTATACTTTGGTGTCTAAATTGGTAGTCGAGATATATGAGAGAAAGGGGGAAGGGTTTGCAACAGTACTTGGAGTTTAATGACGCGTGGTGACTGATAGAACACCTTTTCAAAGGAACTAAAACTTGGCTGGAGGATCAATAAACTTTAAAACTCTCGCTCTTTCTTTCTCGTTTTCCCCTCTCTCCACACAAACATACGCGGCTGTATCTCTTCTCTTCCACTGACTCTCATTTGTTTTTGTGCTTCCTATCCTACACTAAGCCCCAGCAAACGACGATGGCGGATGTCCCTCACAAGATCCTTCTGGTGGTAACGACAGGAGAATTCACACATGCCAGTGGGTCATCCGTTCCCTAGCTTTCATTTGCGCTTTTCTGGGCAGCACAGTCGTTACTAATGCAATACTACGTGGTGTAGCTCCAGTACTAGAGCTCGGCAGGGTTCTGGCGGAGCGAGGTCACAAAATCAAGTTTGCAACGCTTGAAGGCCAGGAGGGCTGGGTCGAGGGGTAGAATTTTATCTCTGAGCTATATTCGCTGGGATGCGGGACCGACTGAGGAGAGGTTAGGTGAGCACTATCTACGGATGCGCAAAATGGCCTAGGTGGCGTCATGGATTCTAAATATATGTTTGACTCTTTCTGGGTGGAGAACTACCGACGTCTCAAAGCCATTACGGAAGATCCCTCGACTCGACCTGCCATGATTATTGGAAACATCTTTGTGGATGCTGTGAAGGATATGCACGTGCAATTCGACGTTCTTGATACCATGGTTTGGCCGACAATGCCATTGCTTATGCTTCCGTGTTCGTACTTTCCGGGACAGCCAGGCTTTGAGCTGGAGGGAACCTTAGCTTTTGAGATCGTTTCTATGTGGCTTCACGTCAAGAACGAACTGGTCATCTTGAAGAGCTTGCTCGTAATCCTCAAGTTCTTCACGTGGACCAAGGACCAGCGACGGATAGCAGGTATCAAGTACCGATTGCCTTCGCCCAACAAGCCAGATTATCTGGTTCTGGTCAATTCGATCTTTGGTTTGGAGATCCCGAGAGATCTGTCCCCGCTCTGTGCATTGGTAGGGCCACTCCTAGCTAACTAGTATCCCTTATTAGATTCCGCTTGCGATACTTTTCCCTCCAAGCATTAGAAGGTAATTTTTAATGCTTTGGGACTTATATCATTCTAGACCACCATGATGCTATGAAGATAATTACCGCTCTGTGTTGCCTGTTAGAAGATGGATGGATTAATAGGGTCATATAGGTAGTAGGCAAGAGTGGACGACAGAACCTCCAGAGAGACTAGGCATTCGATTTTCAAAGGTCAGGTAGCCGTGTGAGATTTACTAGACGTCAAAACCCCGAACTAGCTGTTTCGCTTCTTTACACCGCAAAGAGCAATCCTGGAGTATTCTTCCGCCATTATCTATTTCACACGTGGTGGTGGCTCTAGCGCTAACGAAGCTCCCTACCACGGTACGCCAATTCTGGCAACAGGGGTATTTTTTGACCAGATCGCTAAAACGACCAAACTGGTGGCGGGAGGGCTTGCTGAAAGTCTTAATAACTTTCGATCTACGTGGGACGAGATTTATACCACGATCAAGCGAATCCTAGAAGATAGCGAAGGGTTTTTCGCACGCTATTGCCTGCGGCTGAAGTGTATTGTCAGGATTGGCGCACGCCGTAAGTAGCACGGGGCGGATCTGAATGAAGAGGTTATGTACGACGCAGAGCTGCGCTTCCAGAACGGTAAGGTGCTGCGCCCGATGCATTTACAAACGGCAAATATGCACATGCCTGCCTACAACGCCAGGAACTGGTACTTGGTGGCAATTGCCCGCCTGGGGGTGGCCACTATGATGGGCTCTACGTATCTTGTGAGCACGCTGCTGTGGGCTCCTCTTGAGGTTACTATAAGTTCGGTTCGTGCTTTGATTGGTCGCATTTCAAGCTCTTGATCTGAAAAGCTCCCTTTTTTGAGCATTATATTAGTCTGAGGATCAGGAACGATTTGGTCTCATATCCATATATTGCTATGCAAAACAACTATATCTGGATTTTAGTAACCGATATCCTCTATATACATCGACTGTGCTCATCTGGCCATAAGCCTTGTCTGATACAGGTCAATATCCCTTT
Source organism: Coleophoma crateriformis (assembly GCA_003369635.1). Lineage (NCBI taxonomy): Eukaryota > Fungi > Ascomycota > Leotiomycetes > Helotiales > Dermateaceae > Coleophoma > Coleophoma crateriformis. The sequence continues at coordinate 110,431 of PDLN01000003.1, forward strand.
TCAAAGCAGGAATCCTCTCTTCTTCCTTAATAAGCCATTGTTCTCTTTCTTAATCACTCTCGCCTGCTGATCGACGGGTACGACCGTTTCTGATATCGGCTTTCATTGACGATGAGGGAGAGCGGCCCCTCTTGATTCGTAGAGAAGACCATGGTTCAGCAGCTTCTCACGACTATCTCAAGCGTGTATGTGAAAGCCTTTTGTTTCTAGCTCTTTTCTCGATATCCACTGCTTTTGTACCGTCTTAGATAATCCTATCATGGGATAGGCAGGCGATAAAGAGAGCGCAAGTGGTTTAAGCTGAATTTTGTAGTCGTAGAAATGAACTCACTCCGATTCCCGCTCCAGACAGTGAAATGCCACATACCCCAACCAAATGCACTCCTTTCCATATACCCGCTATATAGAGGTTTCGCACGAAACATGAGTACAAGTTGTACTAACTGGATGAAAATCTTTGGATACCAGCTCGGTGGAACAACTAGCTGAAGCATACTTGTTGGTCAGTGCCACCGGAAGCCTTCGCATGACCGCTCTAACCATGGGCATGCATAGAGGGACATTTGATACAATCATGCTAACGGAAACCTCGCGGGCATACCACAGCTCCCACGCCGTAGTCGCTGGGTCTGAAATTGTGACGTATTTCGTGAGGACGGCCGCCAAGATGATAAAGACCCCGAGAGAGAATATTGGAAGTAGCAGTAGTTTCCTGTAAGTGCAGGATACATTAGCATAAGCGGTGCTTGCGACCCAGGCCAAGGCTTGTGGCTCGCACGATAACCCAAAAATAGGTAAACCTGGGAGCTGGAAAATGATTGGTTCACATACTGTCTAAGTTCCATAAGACTTGTGAAAAGCATGATCATTGGAATAAGGAAAATCATCAGATCCGAAGAGACGTTGAATACCATTTGCACGATAAAATAATGTGTGAGGAGATAGCACTGCTCTATTTACGATGTTAGAATAAGGCTTGGGTGTCCAAATTGAAAGTTGGCTGATGGGGAAGGTTACCATTGGTCGGAGCTACAGAAAAGAATTGTGAGAATGGTGCACAGAAGACGCCGTAGAAGCATACTATGCATACTATGAATCCTAAGGCGCAATACATGGCGACGAACTTGATAGAGTGATGCAGCTTTCCCGCAGGAGGTCTACCCCAGAAAATAATATATTAGCAGCCATCGATTGATTTGACTCAAGGAACTATGTGGATGGAGGGATTTACATTAGCCTGGCATAAATGAGGAGCAAACAAAACTTGAGGCTCCATAAGGTGCATAGCATTGCAGTCTCGTTCAGCGCTCCAAGGATTCCAAGCGTTCTAGCAGCCTGCTCGCTACTGAAATCAGGACTAACTCCAACAATGTTGTTGTATTGGGAAAACATATTGATAGATGTTATTGTCGTTATGTACGCTCCCTAATATGGTTAGACTTAGTCGATCTACTGAGGAGAGCGTGCCCAACGAGACCACGTTCGAAAGTAGAACATTATTGCACCTACCGAAGCAAAAATCATCAAGAAATCATCGATCTCAACCCACTTACGAGTCTTCCGCAGGTTCCATTGCGAGATGCTGTGCATAAGGTTAGCGTAGTTACAATCCTAAAGAGAGTCCAAATAGATAGTATATGATTATCAAAGCGTCGGACCCAATGACCTACTATCTCAAAACTACAACTATTATACATATCGCACCCCAAGTGCATGTTTCGATCAGGACAACACCTGGAGGGACCACATCCGGGTTGCTGCTCGCCGAAGCTGTGTCATTGTTAGACATGGCAAATTCGTCCAAAACAAGTCTTCTGTGTTTGGAGCGCGAAGGTGTCCTAGTACCAAGGCATATACCGGTGCGACTCGTTGCTGTGGTGGCCGAGTGTCAGGCCTCGGGCAAGTTGGGGCAAAGAATGACGATCACGATAGCGTGACGAGGAAAGGAAACAGCAGAGCCTTTAGTATAGCAGGATCATTGGGCGTCACGTGGAGTTAGCTCCAGTAGCAAAAGGCACTGTAACATCTTGAGTTTTTTCGCCGGAGAATTGCCTGTTTGAAGTGGCGAAATGGGAAGATTGAGCTTGAAGATTCCGCAAACGGACTCTTCGTCGTCGCTAACATGGCTGGCCAACTATGATGCGGCGACATTGAAAACGTGGCGAATTGGGCACGGGATTGATCACTGTATCACTCGTCTCCAACGCCTCCAATGAGAGGTGAGAGAAGAGTGGCATAACGCTTCCAACCGAATTCGGTGGTTTTGAGCCATCATTACGAGATTTCTTAGCCCTAGGGCTGTATCATTGGCGAAGACAGTAGCACTCGAGCATGCCAGGGAGGTTTGACTTTGAATGCGGCTAGCTCTAGGGGACGAGGCACTCAACGAGTTACCCTCAAGGAATGCTAATTCGCGTCAGGTTAGTAGCAGGCTACTGAGAAGACCATCTGGTACTTTACAGCGACTGACTAGGGCCATGGCAATAGCAGAGATGCGACACCACAGAGAGTTTCCGGCCGGAGCTTACGCTTTCCTGGGAGTTACGATCCAAATGATGCAAGAATGAAGAAACTATGACATGAGTTTAATGGGCCTGGAAAGATGCTCTAGAAATATTTCATACAGTTTCATCTGAGATTATTCATATTTTTCTCTCCCTGCCTTCCTGGATCGCTGTCGATTAGAGCTGTATACCACTTTGCGGGTGATATTGAGATCTAAGGCAGAAACGGATTAGCGCCATCCCAGCACTGTCTACAGTTCTGTTTGCAGCGATCCCCAAGGCTTGCGTCTCACCATGATATGCCAGTGGTTCTAGCACGTCGGATCAACTCGGCAGGACTTTCTCAGAGCGATGACACTATCGATAGGAAGAGGTGGATCGTGTGTGTCACAAAAACCGGCTTCAATATCGTAGCTACGTTCAGAACGAATGACCCAAGTAGCCAAACGAACCAGCTGATCAAAGTGGCGAGATGGGCTTGTAATGTAGTGAGCGACTGCTATCACTGCGCAGATATATTCGAGCAACTTGTAACGACAACACGCTACTGGCCCGGAGCGACCTTACAACTAAATAGTTGCGCCTTATTGACTGTCTTGATGCCCTGATAATCACTTTTATAGCACGGATTGCAAGGACATGAATCCACTCTGCCTAGCAATGACGTGCATGAGGTCTTCAACCCACTTGTGCTCGAGACTTCCTGGTGGTAATTCGTCGTGAGCTTTCTTAAGGGGAAACACAACACAGTATGCTCCAGCGCTCTCGTGTGGCGGACTGATGTGATAGTCGACGCTGCGACATACCTCAATTGCTCCATCATATAAGGAGACGCCGGGTGGCTGAAGTAATGGATTGGTACAGACAAAATTGGTTCCTTGAGCAAATCTCGCGTGGTTGAAGTCTGCGCCTACGAGTGCAATGCCAATCTCTGTTATGAGCAGCACCAGGGAGTGATAAAGCATGAGGCCATTGCATACTTCAAAGTCATAAAAATATAATACGGTCGAAAAGGGACCATCTGTTACTTGTGGTGACCTTTCGTAACAAGAGTTCGGGTATTCTGATTCCCAAGCTGCCCTCCAGTCGAATAATAGGCAAAGGTGATGTTCAAGATTTGTCTTCAGCTGTCCTAGCCGCATCTTGTGCTCTTTTGGTGAGATTTCAGGTGCAAACACATTGTCGAAATCTTCCAAGAGGCCGGGCATATCGCACATGATATCTTGAACCATCTTTGTCATGGGGTTTTGTACGGCATGGAAGGTCCATGGAATTGTTTTCCATTCCTGTCGTTCGAGAAAGACACGTTTCCTATCAAACATGCCCTTCAAGATGATTGATACTCTCATACTCTCCAAAATCGAAAGCTCAAATCGCCCGCGATGTCGCTTTGGTCCTCGAACTTCGATTAGTCTTCCAACTCCACCGGCATGTAACAGCGAGGGGCCAAACGAGGATGATGCGATCATCTCATAGCACGATAATGTCATACTACTGACAAGAACATCTAGCGACATGCTTTCGTTGTTGCCAATGGCCCGACTGAGTCTCTTTAGTACGCCCACATAGTGTGTCCTTGCTTCGTTCTCCGACTGGATATCATGGTTCATGCGGCCGTAAAATGCACTGGAGAGTGCTTTCAAAGCACCACAATTGATGTAATCATCCCCACTGTTATAACCCAGACTGAGCCACTCAACCACGTCTCGGTCTCCGGAAAATAATTTAGCCAGAGTGAAGGATATTCGAATGTCATTCTTAAAAGCTGAAAGGCTGAGCTCGGGGAACAGTTGTACTGTACAATCAGCCGGCATCACCATAACTTGTGGTTGCCATACCACAAGTCCGCTGATTGAAGCAGATGATTGGACGCTGATCATGCAGTTCCCCTCTTCATCAGAACCTTGAGGAATACTAAATCCAGATTGCGGGGTGCTGAGCTGGGTAGTTTCACATTCGCTCTCACAATTCTTGGCCCGAATAGCGGCTTGTTTCTGGCTTCGTCGCTTCGCTCGAAGATTCTCGCTGACGAAGGAGACTTCTCGATCAAACCCGTAACATGTCCATCCACCTCTCTCGCATCGAGCACATAAAGGCTGGCGCTCATCACACTTTATTTTCCGCCTCCTGCATGTGCGGCAACCTATGCATGGAACGTGAGCATTTTCTCTACCCGGCCAAGGACTTGCAGTACCTTTGGACCTTCCCGAGAGGCCAACCATGGCTCATGTAAGCTTCAGGAAATCACGGTTCGTTCCCTGAGCACGGTGGAAGGTGAGGTGAATGTTGCAAAGCGGCGAGCTCGCACCGTATGTTCTGAAAAGGCAAGCGGCTTACATCACGAGCCTGGGGCGCTATCCCTTTCTGGGAGTTATTCTGCGAGTTGTGGGGATGACAAGGAACTACGCCTCCCTACAATCAGCAGGGGAACATGCAGGTCAGGCCACGCCGTGGTTGATGCCACAATGTAAGCATGGAACCAGAGGGGTCCCAATACGTATACCCTATGGGGTGAGTTAAGCATTGCTGACTAAGGACTCATCTGCCAAAACCACACACCATTTCCAAATTTACACCATCGCCAGTACCTTTTCACAAAGAAGTCTAGGTTTATACTTGTATAGGTGTCTTGAGATTTAGTAGTACTATTTCGTTATAGGTAACCCTATCACTTTAGTGTATTGCTAAAGCGTATTACGAAAGGTCATAATAGCTTGATGGTACAGGGCTAAGTAGCCCGTCGCAGTAAGGTATAGCAGCCTATGTATAAAGCTCATCTTTAGAGCTACATGTAGCTGTGGGGGGTACTGGCATAAAAGGGTTCGCTGGCGTATATAAGAATTGCTCTGAAGGCTGAAGTGGCGAGGGGGCTAGTAGCCGTGGTGGAGAGACTGAAATAGATGCTCTGAAAATCCATTTTTCTATTGTAGAGCTACGGCAGCGAGGTTGTATTGACAGCGAAGTGCTGGCATTGGGAGTGGTCTGTGATTTTGGCTGAGAACAACTTAGTCAGCAGTTCTTAACCCACCCCATAGGGTACACGTATAGGATCCCCAGTAGAGTTGTGGAGATATAAGACGTCGTCACTAGCGCTTTCAATTACTCCGACTTTCATCTTCTCCGCGCGGCTCGTCTTCTGCCGCTCACAGGTGATGCTTGAAGGGAAGGGAGTACATAAGGAGCGACAGATGCTGCACATGAACGAGGGATAGACGTGATTCAGATAATACGCTCTTCTGCAGTTCGCTGTGAGCCATCAGAAACTCGACAAGACCACGTTTTGAAACCAACATCGAATCCACCCATCACTTTGGCTGTCGCTTCTCCCACCATGTATTCGGAGACCTCGTATATGCTACCTCTCCACAACGAGCCACCCGCACCTCCCATTTACAATCGATCGGCCCAGAATCTCAGGACCACTCCGGATATCTCTGCTGAGGATATGTATTGCGACCTCTATTCAACTTCCACCTCTAGCAGCTCCAGTGCTAGCATCAACGACGATGACATCCTCGCCCAAGCTACTGAGTTCACCCACAATGTCCCGCCCCCAAAATACATACCACCCACGCTTAATAAGCCCGTCGCGGTCCCACAAACCGTCGCCGGCATGGCACAGCCATTCTCACGGTGCTGGTCTCCTTCGCTGGCGGTATATAACATTACTGCCGCCGACTTTGTGGAGTTCATCGATAATCTGAACGTCGTCGCGACTGCCAGCCCACCTTTGCAGGTCCTTGGTCTTGTGGGCGGCGTCATTAGCATGGTTCCGCATCACATCTTCATACTCACGGGGATGGGTGTGCAGGCCCTGGCCAAAGTGGGCGCGGTGGCCGTGAGCAAGAGCAGAACCGCCATGTATATGAAGGCCGTCAATGAGGAGTTCTTCGCGCCGCGAGGGTTGAAAGCGTCCATTATGCAGCACGAAGCGCTGTCGGTGACCCTGGGGCTGCCTTCCGACGTCGATGTGCTCGCGCCCGTAACGGCAGAGAACATAAACTGCAGCGTAATTGAACGACGTCTGGAGAAGATGAAGCCGCACCTTGCGCTGCTCGAGTTTGATGTTCCGGCTCCAGCTGTGCAGACGACGATACTGGCGAAGATGAGCGCTGCGCAAGTCAAACGCCAGGCGGCGAGGAATGAGAAGAAGCTGCTGAAGAATCGGACGAAGCACTTTAAGGACACAGATGACCAGAATGACTTACACCGTTCAGGATCAAGCTATGAGCAGTGGAAGCATGAGAGGAAAACGCGGAGGCTTGAGGCGAAGGCTGAAAGGGTTCAGCGGGAGGCGGAGCGCGATTCGCGAGAAGGTGGGAGACATGCCAGGAGGGCTGAACGAAAGTTGGAGAGAAAACAGGGAAGAATTGAGGAGAAGCAGATGAGAGTGGACAGGAAGTTCCAGGAGAAGATAAACCCCACGGATAAGGAGTCGAAGCAGGCGAAAAAGGGGTTGTGGATTTTGATTGAGAATGTACATTAGTTGATCGTGTGATTTAAGCAATTCTTCTCGGCATTGGTATACATCTTTTGCGGGCATATAGAACAACTCGGAGCTGGTGAGTAGATTTCCAACTGTTATGTCCTAAATCATGGTTTTTTTTCGAGTCAGATCAGCGCCGTTACTGTGACATCGCTCATCTCATCTCTTGTTGGATTTTTGTCAGAGAACAGTGAAGCATCTCACTTTTATTCATATCCAGCATAATATATACAGCGAATAAACTACCACATCTTCCAAGGGTGCAAGTGCAACCCTGATTCCTCACCTAAACACGGTACACAATGAGTGTAGATGGCTTACGCCCTCCAGTCGGTCTAGCAAGTATACACCGTTGGGCCTGGAATCGTGTAGGTCTGCGCCTGATACGCGTCATAGACAACGCCCGGGTCCGTCTCATTATACACACCAGGAATTGCAACCTTGGTCGTGGGTCCTGTGCTGGTGCCCGAACCGGTCACGGAAATCTGGTGGCACGATGGGTAGAATTGAGCACCAGGGTAAGAGTAAGCCGCGTGCAAGGCAATGATCTCTTGACGGACGATGTACTCGCCGCTAATGAGACACGATGGAATCGTGTAAGAGGTCGTGTTACCCGCGTACATCAAAGGAGTCTGTGACTAGTTGTGAGTAATGGAAGAAGACTGGGAGGGGGCACTGTACATCGCCCCAGACATCACTGGTTCCTTCACGACCCGCTTCGGCGATCTTAAACCAGACGGCACTACATGGACGTCCTCATCAGCATGAACCTTTTCTCAGCAGTAAAGCACCGAGACTCACTCAGTTCCTGGCAAATAACCCTTGCATCCGGTGCTTGGGCAAGCCGCCATGTAAGTGATTACAGGCCCAACATGCGACTCTGGCCAGAGCGTCCAGCTTAGAGTCACGGCCGCACCAGCAGCAACGGGTCCGCCCGTTAGGTTTGCAGGCTGAGAGCCAGATATACCACCCGCGGTGTAGCCTCCACATTGAAGATCAATCAGAGTAATATCGGTGATAGGGCCGTTTCCTTGTACCGGCCGGAAGATGCGGTCAGGGAGAGGGCTGGTGTAAGGGTCGGTGTAGGGCTGGCCATTGGGTGTCAGTAGAGTCTCTAGTAGTGATGAAGGAGGTCAATGCCAGTAAATCTTAAAACATACTTGATACCCGTCGTAATATGTACCAGCTATGGTTGCATTGTCTATGTATCCGTGTGCAGAAACAGTAGCTGCCAGAGCCGTGATGGTTGAAAGGAGTTGAATGAACATCTTCAACGGAAGATATGAGAAAAAGTGAAGATATAAAGAGCTTCAGAACGAATGGAGGAGCCTAGTGGCAAGAAAGCAGATGAAGAGAACAAAAAAGTGAGAGAGAAGTTCATCTGATGTCGCTCCGTCGTCTCATGTTATATATTGCAATCCATGCTCGCATAGATGTGCCGAGGGTTAGAGTTAACAGCCGGGCCCATCCCCAACTCTCTATTTGCGGCCCGTAGACCCAAAATATAGATTGGACATCCTTTAGGCTGTCAGGTGTTGATGCGTGCCAAGGCTCTTGCTGCCCTTCACATATACTGTCTAAGTCCGCCAAGCACTGAGATCCTCACATACCATTTGTGGACTTAAAGTGCGTTTGGTGCTGTCCAGATGAGGTTTGTTTCATGATATTTGAATGCGTTGGCGCATTCCGAACCAGAAACTCTACCAGCGGAGATTTTCTTGGGGGTTCGCAATTGTGGGGAAGAAGAATATCCATAAGTGCCGGTTGGGTGGCTGTTCCTTGCTCGCTTGCGGGTTAATATATTCTCAAACACGCGACCTTTATCCAGGTCAGGCCACGAGATGACGACGCCAGCCAAGTTCTCACTCCAGCCTCTTTGCAGGTGGTCTTCTCCATAGTTTATATGGCTTTATTTTGACAAAGATGGTTATATTATATCCGATATCTCCTTGTGTACCTGATGGTTATATTGGGAGATATAAGTGATGGCACCCGCATTTGCAAGATGTGAAAGTCAAGCGGCTTATTATGGAGCCAGCATCAATAGATCCAGTGCTTTGGGAATAGCTATTGGTGGTGCAGCGGAACGTGTAATGCCACAAAGGCGAACATGCGACGAGAGCAAACTGCATTAAAGGTTTGTACAGTATGGCTTGACGCCCACTCCATGTAGAACCTTTCAACGATGCTATTCTAAACAAGAAAATAGAACAGGTATCAGAAAGAAATCCATCGGAAACGGACTTGATAGAGAGCGTCCTAGAATTCGGGCGTACTTCCAAAGGGAACGCTTTACACGCCACCTCATTTCCTCCGAGTAGGCTACAAATTTATTTTGGTGTTTGTCCTTTGCAACCCTTTCAGACATGTTGCAAAACATGTTGCACGCGAATTCAAGTTTTCCCAAGCTTCAGGTGAGCAAAGTGTCATTGCTGTGCTCTGCTGCCCACTTTGCGAAGCCATGCACAGGTCAAGGAAGGGCGGCCACTAGTATGGAATTGGCAGATCTCAAGGCCTTGTTATCTTTGTCGTCGTCCACTTCACTCGAACCACTACCGGAGAAACCTACCTCGGACCTTAGCAATGAGTTTATTCAAATAGTTTATATCCATGTAATCATTGTAAATCTTACAGAGAAGCTAGTTGCGGAAGACATCCCGCGTAAATCGCTGTATCTCGCACCTGGTTATTCTCAACGAGCTTCTGACCTCGTAGCATGCCTCCTACCCGTGGACGAGCCTCAAAAGCATGCTTGTCTTGCCGAAAGATCAAGACGCGATGTTACGAGCCGCAAAACACGTCTCGTGGATGTCTGCGATGCGATCGTCTCGGGCAGGCTTGCTCGCTGGCAGTTGAGCCAGCTGATAACAACGAAGTGCACGACCACACTGACTGTAAAGACAGGTATGTACAACACCGAGGAAGTAATGCTGTGCTGATATAGGCAAGGCTTGATGCTCTTGAAAAAACGGTCCGAGAACTAGTCTCCAGGCTGGATCCAATCTCAGCGGCGTCTCACTTGTCTCCAACCCTTCCTACTCAAGCACCTCCGCATGTGGCTTGTCATAACACGGAAACCTCAACACCAATGGCAGCACCGGTCTTTCTGATCAGGGATGCTGCTTCAGATATTGTAATGGAGCATTCGTCCTCAAACGACGTGATTTCTACAGTATCCAAAGTGCACGTCGATGTGATCTCTAAGGGGTTTCTCACGGCGGAGCAAGCGATATCGCTGCTTGAGCTGTATGCCAATTTATCATTTTATGAAGCTTTCTGATATCCTATAGCTTTCAAGAACAGTATGGCCGCTGGGTGTGTATCCAAAAAACCGAAAATATTCATGTGCTGCTGTCAGAGACACGAAAATCGCCCTTGCTCCTCTGTGCTTGCTGCTTGATCGCGGTCCGCCATAAGTCGCAAGAATTAGCGACCGAGTTGGCCCCTCTCCTTTTTCAGGAAGTCAAGGGCCTTCTTTCAAGCAGTCTTTTAATGATCCCTCAGACTATCGACTTCTTTCAGGCAGTATTGATTCTCAGCATGTGGTCTACTACCATTGGTCAAGTCCCATTGAGTATCGATAGCTGGCTGATCAGCGGTTATGCTCTGCAACAGGCTTTATCAGCCGGAAATCTATTTCAATCAACGTCAAGCACGATCCATGCAAGACAACCCAGCAAGACAGATCTCGATCGCATGTGTATTTGGAATCATCTTTGCCTTGTTCATTTACAGTAGGTTCTTTTTAGAAAATACTTCAAATGCTAACTCCAATTCAGCTATTGTGTTGGTACCAAAAGACGAGCGGTACTGACTCACGAAGAGATCGATAAGTGCGGAGATATTTTGGGTTTCAATCATGCCACCAACTTCGAGACTAGAATGGTAGCAGAGATCAAGCTCTACTGGATTATATATGAAAGTACAACGGCACCTTCAATTGATCTCCCAAAGACACAAAACTCACTTCATGGGTGGAAGAACGAATGGAAACATCTATTCAGTATACTCCTTTGATCAATTGTTTCCATTCGCATGCTGATAGCTTGCACAGCCGAGCCAAGATCTCAATTTATACAGATGAGCTTCCGCTTCGCACAACTACTTATCTACGATCATTCACTGAAGTCTCGATCCGCTGCTGTTCGTGAGTCTTCGCTGATAGAAATGATTCGCCTTTCTACAGAGATTGTCAACATCGCAATGACCACAGCTGATGATATGACGAAACACTTGAGCGACCATATATACCACGTTATCACGTTTGCAGCAATCACCTTGTGCCGACTTCTAAATTCTTACGAATCTAAGCTGCCAGCGTCCCAAAATGTACAAGATCTTGATTCCCTTATACTTAGTCTGGTTACTTGGCTGCATACGATCGGCCTTCCGAGTCATGCCGCCCATATTCTGGGTGATGTCGTTTCCGTATCTCATCAGAAACTAAGGCCACATTCCCATCCCAGTCCTTATGGAACTGGGAATCCTGCTTTTGACACTGAAATGGCACTGTACTTCCCAGAATTACTTGGAATGGAGTCTTATGATGCTGGAAACTCAGATGTCTATTCTGACTGGAATCTAGACAGGGTCTGATTTATGACATACCTGTCAAATGTCAAGCCAGAAACTGCTCTACCTGCCTGTGTACCTTTTCTCTAACCATCGGAAGAAAGGAAATGTTAAAGCAATTAAGGCAAACGTCAACTCGTGTCCGATATTCGCACCTGTCTTTCCAATCAACCCAGCAATCGGCCCTGTGTACCAAGTCACTTTCATTCCCAAAGCAGCTCCAATTAAACCGAAGAAGAAAGCGCCAATAGCACCCCAGCCGAAGGGTAACGCATATTCCTTGTTACATGCATCGAGATCGTATCGAGTCCATCGATTTCCGCGGAAAATAAGATGCTCTTCAACAACCACAACAATATGTGCCACCGTCCAGTAGCCGATGATGTTGAGAAATGTCTGCAGGGTGTCGTGGAAATATACTGAAGCACAACCACCAATTGTAATCGCAGCTACGAACCCAATCGTCACAAACATGACTCGGGGGACTCGAAGAGCCCAAGAACCAAAGTTCTGAGCGTGCATCGCAAAGGAGTAGTTGTTTGGGATGTTGTTCTGAGGCTTGTCAGTAAGATTGTTACATCATGGCATGTTGCATACATACCGGTATGGAACTCAAGGCTGCCACCACCATCAGGAACTTACCAAACCCACCAGCTGGTTCCAACGCCATTGCTAGTGGTCCGCCGACGCCAAAACGGGTATATGCCAACTTCCACCTTGCATCGCCTTCCGTACCACTGTACAAAGCCTACATCTGTTAGAATATTTCTCATGGAGCAAGCTTCGTTCGGAACTTACAGCTCCGAGTGACTGAACCAGGATTGTGGGGCATAAGATCCCTACATACGTCCAAACGAAAATCTGGCTTCGCGACGTATTCAATGGCATTTTGACGTTGTAGTCCGCTGCACAGTTTATCCACGAGACAGAAAATGAGAAAATAATCGCGATAAAAGATAATGCAGATGCTGCACCATCAGCGCCTACAGGAGATAGTACACCAGCGCCGTGGAAGTGCGAGGATCCAGTTCCGGCTGTAACACACCACACAACAAAGGGCCCTAGCCACAGATACGCGTCCAGATGATGAATCCAATTGATTCCCAGTAGACATATGATCCAAACAGTCGTGCAGATGATGATGACACCGGCCCACTGGGGACACTTTCCGTCCGAGAGGGCTGCCAACACTGAAGCTCCGGAGATGGAGTTGATGGCATTCCAGCCTGTTGTAGAGATCATGGAGAAAATCACAACCAGAAGATTTCCCCAGTAGCCGAAAGAGTATCGACTGAACAGGTCAGCTCACTGTCAAATCCTCCACTTTGGCCAACGTACGAAAAAGTTGTCATACGCAACCCTGTAAGCCCGAATGAAGCAAACCAGGCCGGCAAAAGACAGCTGAATACATTGACCACAACAATGATTGCGAAGCAATCCCAGAACGCCAGCCCAAGAGAGCCTCCAACCATGCCGGTACTTAGCGTCGCAACAGCCATATTTGCGCTGAGCCTTGCATAATGTTAGCTGAGACGACCCATGGAATAGAAGTTTGTATGCGTACCAAAAGGTGCATGCGTTCCAGGGCTTCGTTGTGTTATGCCTCCTCTGCTCGTCGGTGATTCTCTCGATGCCATTTGTTTCGAAAGAAAGTTTCTTTGCCCAGCTGGCTAAGATATTCGTTGGTTTCTCCACAGATCCTAATGCTATTTCATTGACCGAGGTTTCCCGAGACATAATTTTCTCCGTGGTTGAATCCATCTTGAAAACAATGTGGTTTATGGATCCTGTGCTTTATTTCGGGTCGCTTGACTTTATTTTATGGTTCTATCCCCATACGATTTCCAATCTTAACGACCTCTGCTTATCACCGCGGCATGCCGGTGATGCTGATTGAGGCTTGGGCTCGTAAGCATATCGCCGCCGGCTTGCCGTTCCTCTGATTATTTGGTAAGCGAAAGATTGCCGGCCTACTTGCGGCATGCCGGCGGGGAAAAGGCAGCTTCCTCAGTCCTTCAGGAAGTCGCCGAAGGAATATCAAGTGAATATGGTTTAAATAACTCGCAGTCCCTCTGCTTCTGCGTTCGTTACTCATTCCTGTACCAACTCTTGAAGATTACTATTGCGACCTGCTACGCACAGCGACCGGCGATACCTAACTTTCATAACCGAGCAAGCCATGCAGTTTCCGATCACCAAGGCTCCATGTCATGCAAAGCCCAGTGGCTCAGAAATGGAGCAGAGTACATTGGCTCGCCGCGGACTGGGCCTTCGAGGCGTTGATTATGCATCTGTCTTGCCAGGATACACACTCTTTGCACATTTTACGTCGCCTGGCACCGTCCTGCTCATCGACAACGATGGCATAGAAGCACATCGATGGGATCTGCCGTATCGTCCAGGTCGTCACGCCCGGATACTTGCAAATGGAAATCTCGCCTACAACGGCGTCCATCCGGACTCTCCTCGACTATTTCCCCTCTGGCAAAAGTACAGAGGCGGTATCATGCAGCAAATTGACCCAGCTGGGACCGTCATTTCCGAGCACCGCGATCCAATGGCTCATCACGACCAGCATCACCTTGACAACGGAGATATTCTCTATACGACGCTGGAAGTCATGACGCCATCACAAGCAGCCACCATTCCTGGTGGGATTCCGGACAGCGAAGCTCCGGATGGGCAAGCCTATGGCGACTGTATCAAGCACGTGGATGATTCTGGCCGCCTATTGTGGTCGTGGAAAGCCATTGATCATCTGGACCCAAAACTCTTTCCCCTCCAGCCTCATTATGCTCGAGAACATTGGCCACTGATAAATTCAGTCTACCCGCTCAAGGATGGGAACATCCTAGCATCCCTGCGAAGTGTCTCTGCGGTGATTATCATATCTCGCGAGACTGGAGATGTCATGTGGCACCTTGACTCTACTGTGGTCGCCCAACAGCATTGTGCTTCGGAGTTAGAAGACGGTAGTATCCTGATTTTCGATAATGGGACGTTCCGGCACGGAGAGAGCGCAACATACTCTCGCGTGATCCAAGTTGATAGAGCAACCAAGAATATTGTCTGGGAATATCGAGACCCTCATCCAATGACATTCTTCACGCCCTTCATGGGTGGGGCGCAAAGGCTCACAAATGGCAATACACTGATCACAGAAGCAGCCTTTGGGAGGATATTTGAGGTTACAAAGGAGGGTAAAATGTGCTGGGAGTATATCAATCCTCTGTTTGCCGATTACAAAGGGCTCGATGCTAAAGAAATTGAGACGTACTTCGATTATCCAGCAAACGCGTTGTTCAGGGCATACAAGTATACCCCGGAAGAACTACCTTGGCTCAAATAGCCAACTCTTTGTTTTTTGGGGGTTCTGTATCAGCATACATTGTTTCTGGGCTTGATTGCATGCTACATTCGTAATTTTCAAGTTTATTAAATAGAATCTACGTTTAAGAATTAAGTCTGAATATCTAGCACAACTCTTCTCTATACAACAGAAATCTTCTGTCCTCAAGTCTTATTATTGGCGAGCGCCCACGCGTGATCAACAGCAATGGAGAGGATTACAACAGTTTAGTAAAGTTGAGAGCCATGACTAGGAGAGGTCATGTTAGTATGGCACGAATCATTGCGGTTTCCATGGAAGCACTTACCAGAGACGAAAGTTATAGCACCAGTGGGAAGCACCCAGGCGCTTTGGGCAAACTCAAACCCGGTATTGGTGTTGGCAAGGCTGGCCAACGAAGCCAGAATTATGCCTACTACACCGTTGATCACGATACGTAAGCGATCTCCTCGGGTCTTTTGCTGCAGACTGATGAAGTTGAGGATGTTCATCAAGATCAGGGTTAAGCCGGCTGCAATGAAGAAGTAGATATACTGTGTTCGGTTAGCCCAATGTCCTCACCAGGATCGAGGCGGCACATACAATCAGTTTCAGAATCTCTAAGTTCTCTTTCCGTTCCTCTAACGGATCGGGAACAGTATCTACCGTCTTGGACTTCTTAGGTTCAATGCCGAAGTTTCCGAAGATGGAGTCTTGTAGGACGGAGAACAGGGTCGTAATATCCATCATTTGAGAGGTGGAGTTGAAGGTCGAGTTTCCAATATTGTAGATCTGTTGCTGAGCATCTTCATAGGTGCGAGTCAACTTAGGCGCATGCTCTGTGAACGCCTCGTTCGTCACATTGGTTAGTGATTGAGCGAGCTGGAGACTGGTGGTCCCGGTAAAGTTGACCAAAGCAGCGATATATTTCTTGTTGACAGCGCTAGTTTTCCAAGTCAGTATGTTATTTGAGGGTGGCAGGGAGAACGTACCGAAGCACTTCCACAACTTTCCGCCATACTATGAACTGCGCGACTGCCTCGACGAGGACGATAAGTGCAAGATGGAAGGGGAAGTGGAGGAATGCCCAGATCTCTTCCCGGACGGATCCAAACTTGTTCCTGTTAAGCCAATCAAAGTATATCATGTAAATAAAATACTGTTTACGTTAGCAAGTGCTCCGGATTTGTAACAGTGGTAAGATAGTTTAGCGTACGATGATAACAACAGCAGCAAGAGTTGTCAAAGTAAGAGGAGCTGTCCATGTCGTTTCGTTTGCCACGACCTGAACCGTTTCAATCAGCACATGAAGCTAAATGGCTGCGAATAAGCTTACCGTTGAGATACTCTTGGCTATACCGATGATACCTTCTCCCACTACGAACGAATTAGTCACACGATTTGGATTCTCGGAGAGTCCACTTACAAATAATCAAGGTCAGGAGACTCATACGCTGCACCAGATGGGTAGATCTGAAGCTCAAGACTTCCCACTTTGCCGACAAAGAGACGCTGACAATGGTCTCGACGATGGCGGTGATATACCACACAACGAAGGCCTTGCTCGTGGGGTTACTGGGCGTGAACCCGAAAAAGGTGCCAAAGTACACGAATGCCGCCACGAAACTGGAGGTAGCAGCCAAGGCCAGGGGGAGTTTGGAGTTCTTGTAATTCCATACAGCCCATAGGACCGTAAGATACTGGAGGCCTAGTATGATGCGAGAGAACATTAGAATAAGGGCCAGTGACCGGAAAGTGGCGGTGTCCTGGACTGTCGCATCAAAGTTGGGACCAACGACTGCCAATCCAATCATCACCCCGAACTGACACGCCTTTCCAAGTCGCTCCAAAATACTGTCCGTGACGAACCGGACATCAAACAAGCTGACTTGGCACCAGAGAAACCAAAGAATACAGAAGAATCCTGCATAAGCCTTCAGGGCTTCGGAGCCGTTGATTTCATGGACGTCAGTAAATGTGGTAAGATTGGCTACGAAAAAGAGATCGTAGAAGAGCTCAATGTTCGTGGCTTCCTCGTAGCGACGGAACTCCGGAGTATCCCTCATAATGGCATCGGACTTTCCCTTTGATGGTACATCTTCATCGTCCCTCTGATCGTAGATGTTTCCAATTGAGCTGTGTCTCGAATGGCCCCCAACGCCTATGGGCCCAGAAATGGAAATAGAAGGCTCAGGCTTTTCGGAAACTGGCGCTGTTGCTCGTTCGTGAGCCAACGGGCTCTCGAACAGCTTCAACTTTCTCTGGCCTCCGGTTTCTTCATCGTGGTTTGTCTTCTCTTTGGCAAGAGAGCTGAGGCTTGTTGTTGACGATGAAGTGGAGAGTCTGCAATGAAAGTCAATATACCATACCACATTAACGATAACCTCTTCATGGGTAGCGACTGACGTTTTCTTGGGAGTTCTATAATCTGAAGACATGATTTGGACAGGTGGAGATGAGAGTAAGAATTGTTGAAGCTGGGATGAGATTTCTCTTGGCTAGATCTTGGCGCAGTCTGCTCGATACATATCAATATGGTATGATATTGTTATTTGAAAGGAAGAGACTGGATTCTAAGGAAACATGACTGCACCCAAGTCCAAGAAACGAGAGTTGGAAACATCGATAGCGTCGCTTAATTTTGCGTGTCTGTGTCGTCAATGCGGAGTCTGATACGGGGCGTGGCAAGATCTCCAAGACCCACAAATGAACCCCAAGTCAAGAGCCGATGGGCTGGACCCTTATCAAAAGCTCTCGGTAGTGTTGCAGAAGCACCACGGCGCATAAGGAGGGCCTTCACATCTGAGTCTGGATCACTGTTGCAGACGTGGCTGCCAGCGCAGCCAGCCAACTCTCCTTCTCAGGAATTCTGAGGCTCATTCTACGAGTGGAAAATAGCACTCAGACAAGGCTTTTGCACACGGTTGTGCGACCAAACCGAAGTTTACCTCGTGCACAGCACAGTAGGTAAGATTTCCAAGAAGCCTTCACGAATCCTCGGATTGTAGTAATGCTTCTTCGCTTAAGTCCAGAGAACTGCCCGGATACCTCCGCTGTCCACACTACGTACCGTTTTGCAAAACCAGATCCTTCGTATACGCCAGGGCGTGCAAGATTCCCTCTCATTAGTCCTCCTCTCCATTATAAGCACAAGTTCACGGTGACCCCCACTAGTTGTTTCCGCTTGTTGTTTCCAGACCCTGACTGTCCGTGCAGAAACAAGGTTGGAGCTGAGGGTGGTTTCCCGCCGAGCCGCGCTTTGATGACGATTTTGGTAGTGAGTACCGGAGCCGCCTCATGTTGAGGCAGACATGTGGCTATAATCTACAAGTTGAAATGTTCCATGGTGATTGACACGTGCGGATTTCTATCGATTGGCATCGTGGCATTAACGGGGAGGTTATCCCCGCTGGGGCTAACCGTAAATTACTGCCGACTCATAGCTTCAAAATTGTCCCAGATGCCTTGTCTCTCAGAGTATGGAAGTTTTAGTTTCAAGCAGGCAGTACGACTGGTTTTTTATTCGCAGTGTTTTGAGTTGGAAATAAGATATAGATTATAGGCACTGCGGTGGCTGGGTTCAAAGGCAGCCAGCGCAGTTGTTTTAGCAGTAGGACACAGTACGGTTCCTTCCACAATCTATTTGAGTACTCACTCGGATGCTGGTAATCCGGAGGCCTCTTCCAAACTTAGCACCTGTGGGCCCACAACGCAAATCATGATCGGGGAACCAACATAGCGGGAAGATCACTCGCGATCTACAAATCAAATCCAACTGGCCTCGACAAGCAACTTTAACTATTTCCACAGATCTGAGAGATCTACAGTTATATTTATCAGAATGTTTCATGGATTATCCCCGGCTTACGTCAGTGCAATCCTCCCGAACGGAGCAGTAGTTCATGCTCTCGCGAGACGCAGGATTACATAGACCCGGTTCTATCTCAAACCGGGACTGTAGTTGAAAAGACATATAAGAAACCGTTGCCTTCTCTCGTATGAGTTTGATACTTCGTATTCGTCGTTCATGACCCACAAGGAGGACAAAATGGTCCAGTGGGTTCCAGATTCAAGGCGGCAGGCAATGAAGAGACTATTCGTTGCCATGAACCTGGTGGCACGTGATGTACCTGTGGAATTAATCATACCAAATGATGTTCTCCTTCAGTCACTGGCGCTGATTGATTTTAACGCTCATCTCAATTTCTTATTCTCACTAGATCTCAGAATATTTCGATGAGTTAAGGTCCCAAGGAACCAGCTCTGCATACCATTTCGAGGGCCTTGTTTTAAGGCTTCAGGTAAATTGGAGTTACTGTCCTGGTTCCGGAGAAACTAGTTCCACAAACGCCATTGACAACCTTTAAATCCTACCATTGATATTATCGCATTTATCTATCTCTATCTTTTAGAATCTCTGAGCACCTATATTCAGACTTCTTCGGTTAATTCTGTAGTATCAAGAAGCGACCGGACGGACAGGCTTCAAGTGGTAAGATCCCAGAATAATTGTATCGATTTGCTGCTCTTACTCAGTAGAGCCCACAGCTCTACGGCTATTTTCATCCCCATCATATATGCCTCGGCATGTGTATGCCCGCTTTTTCCTCCCAACCTGCGCAAGAAAGGTGTGGTTCTGTTCCAGTTTGGTAAGGACGATTCTTGCTGCTGATGCATTCCGCCTGACTCACGCGGTGTGATACCCTGGTAAAGCGAGACGAATGAAGCAACTCGCAATGCAGACGACCAATCTTGAACCACCTCACTGCGGAGCTTATCCAAAGTAAGTCTGTCTGTTCTGGGACTCGGGAGCTAGTGGTCATGGTCCTGCAGAGAACTATCCCACAGATCCATTCTCGGCCCTCTGCTCGCCATTGCTCTTCCCCACGGGCCACCGTAATCTACCTCCGACTTTCGTCATGATTTGTGGAGCAGACTTGTCTCGCGACTTTGGCCTGGTCTATGGAGAGATGTTGAGGTAGAGCGGTGTTGTCACAAAATTGTACGTTTTCCCTGGCCTGCCGCACGGTGCTTGGTATCTTTTCACAGCTGCAGCCTTTACCAAAGGTGTCCTGGAGATATCCGATGCTGGCTTCACGTGGCTTGTCAATAGAGCCTCCTGAGACTGGCATATTCAGTGTTATATATGTATATATATGCTTATATACTTGCTGGCGCAAGGGACAATCAAGCCAGCATTTGGGTAGGATGGGAGGTGGAGCGGGGGAGGATATAGCTGGCTCATGGCTTCCGCCATGGTTGACGGTCAGTACCTGAATCATCACCAAGTCTGATATCATGTTGCCCTGAATCAGCTAGCTCATTACAAAGTACAATGGAATGTCTGTCAATTAGTCATGACATGGTAGCTATCTGGCTACCTCACTTTTCCCAACTCCGTTCATAAGATCTCCTTTTCTACCAAACGCAAGAAGCCCCAAGCATGCTACTACGACTCTGTCGCGACCAGAGAACCCTCCACTACGGCTTCCGCGTCTGGATCAGGGCCATCTCCGTTGATAACTTCGTCCGTATTCGCCCCATCCTCCTCGTCGGGACTTGTCTCTTCATCGTGACCATTGACATCAATCAAGCTGACAGTACCCTCCTTCTCCAATCTCAAGTATTCCTCCCACTCTGGGAAGAGCTCGTCATCCTCACCTGGAACACCAACGGTCTTCGCAACTCGTCCCTTCTTGTCCTTCTCGAGAGCCTCTTTCCAGAGTGAGACGACTCGTGGGGTGGCCGAGGGCTTGTATGTTTGTGAAAACAATACTGCCTCGGAAGCCCTGCCCGTCCTGGTCAGAAGATCAATGCAGCCATCCACATCACCTAACTGCCATAGACAGGTGAAAGCAACATTGTGGGCTCCGGCATCACTCGCTTGACCAGAAAGCGCACGTAGTCCCTCCCGATCACCAGTTGAGGTGTGCAACAAGAGCAGTGATCCAAGATCCTTGGCACTCTTGAAGCACTCGGCAGCGAGAGCAACATCCCAGCCAGTAAGAGCAGCGTCACCCACTATCTTCCACTTGTGCTCAACGTCAGCCTCCCTCGCGAGTTCAAGGGCAATAGGAAGTTGGCCAAGAGCGAGGGCGAGCTCAAATTTGTGCTCGGAGTCGGTGGCAACCTGAAGAGCGAGCTCTTTGTGACCTTGCCCTTCTAAGAAACGAGCGATCTTGTTCAGTTGATCTTGTGGAATTGAGGGTAGAAGTTCTTCCGCAGATTCCATATCATCACGTAGAACGAGTGTTTGGTACTCGACCACAGAAAGCGAAAGACTGAACGAGGTGACATTGACATCTTTGTCAGCAAGGTAGATCCTGGAGTCGCGTTGAATGTATCCAAGAAGATACATCGGTTGGTCGAAGTGAGAGATGGTATAGGTTTGATCTCCGACCAGGTAGTTCAGGCGGTTAGTGCTGTTTGTGTAGATGAAACAGTCACCGACCCATTCTCCAGTTCGCACGCTGCTGATTGTAAGCTACTTTCTACGGAAGTCAAACTGTATACTCACGTTTCATTAATATCCGTGACAACCTCGAAGGCTGCCTCAACACCATCTTCCTCCACCTCGCCAGCCTGGACTGCCGCAATGTAGTTGTCCCTGGAGAATCTCAGAACGTAGAAGGTATCTTCGCAAGCGATCGATACAAGCTCTCCATTTTCAGACCAGTAGACCTGTCTCCACATCAGTAATCTGCATCAATTGTCAATCTAAGCGACCTACCTCTTTTGGGTCGACCTCAATTCTTCGGACCAATCCGCCGGTCTGCCAATCATAAAAGCCAACCCCGCCTTGGCCTTTGACACCAAGGAGTACACCACCAGTTAATCCCTCAGCCTGGAATCCAACGTCAAGTCCTCCAGGCTTCTCCACAAAGTTCTTGAAGATCTTGACGCTGGTACCAGATTCCCGGATAGCGTAGTCATTGCTGTTGTCTTTGGAACCCCAACAAAAGTCCAGAGCGGAGCCGAACGCCTTATTCCTCCACGCCAATGCTGTGTAGATGATGAACTCTCCGTCTCCGCAAACCGAAACAAAACGTCCGTTGGGGGAATGGAGTAGAGTTTGAGGGTAAACTTCGCAGGTGCCGAGGTCTTTCGTGGGCAGGGAGATCGGGTCGTTATCCTTCAATGAAGCATCTATAAGACGTTAACATAAATCCATTCCGAAACAACAAAAAGCAAAGTAGTGAAAACTCACCTCCTCCTTTGATTATGGAAGAAATGACCTCGCTGTGTCTCGCCCAGATCAGTTTTCCAGATCCATCCATGGACACGGCGGGCTCTTCTCGGCCCATTTTCACGACTACCGCTCCCTCATCAAATCCAACAGCAACACCCTGCTTTCCTCTTTGGTAACTGACACACCATGCTCGCTCCAGTCCGTAGTTCAAAGACTGCTCTAACCGGTAGGTATTGGCATGCCAAATCTTCACGGTTCCATCCTCTGAACCAGAGATGATAACAGGTAATTCTGGGTGGTAGCAAGCGAAAGAGACATTGCTAGTGTGTCCTTCTAATGTTGCAATTAATGACTTGGTGGTGTAATCCCAGATCTTAACAGTTCGATCGTCGGATGTCGTGAGAAGATATGGTTTATCAGATTGTGGGTAGTAGTCAACATGGTTGACACCTTTCGTCTCATGCGCCTCAAGGGTGAAGTTAGCCGTAGAGGACCCCAAGCTCCAAATCTTGACCGTTCTGTCCAAGCATGCTGACGCAAAAGTGTTGGTGTCTTTTGGGTTGATCGCCAGGCCCATAACATAGTGGCTGTGACCTTCAAAGATCTGTACACACTTCCATCCTTTGTCCCAATCCCACAGCTTGATTGTCATATCATCGGAGGCGGTAAGTACGAAAGGCTGTGACGGATGCACAACGATCGCTCGGATGTAATCAGGATGAGCTTCAAAGGAGGTAATCTTCTCGGACGTGTTGTAGTTGTATACTCGGAGCTGGAAATCATCTGAACCACACACAATCCAGTTCTTTCGCGCGACGAATCGTCCCGCTCGTACAGGCACATCAGTCAATTCGAATGTTTTGACAATGGCCTACAATTTGTCAGCTAGCAAGCAAATACACAAGACGCAGAAGCATACCTGTGTCTCATACGACCAGATGTAGACATGGCCTACACAACAGCATCAGCAGAGCTCTAAATTCCTATGCGCCCAGGTACATACCGCTGTACAATGTGGTGAGGATCCATGGCTCTGTCGGGTGGAAATCAATGCCCTTGACTCTCTCACTCCGGGCAAAGAGCTGTCTCTGAATTGCGAAAGCCGAGTTAGCACCAGTAACCATGTTACCCACCATGATGATTGCGCGCGATGGGGTGGTATGAGAAGGGCAAAGACGATGATATACAGGTGTCCCAATCTCCGCCCAGGATGTAGCACAGAGTGGAGACCACGTACCTTCACATCCAACCGCATATTGGCCGGCCACTATTCTTGGATGTATGTCTCGCGGGAAGGGATATTGAGGTTGATATGTGGCTTTCCGAATGCCAGCAGAGGCCACTCTGCAAGAATTGGATGGTGCGATCAGTCGTCGGGGTGAGCTTGAATTGAGAAATCCTCAGTCCGCAATTACAGTAAATCGGCACAGGAGGTTGACCAAAGTTCGTGGTATGATCGAGCTACTTTTCAAGATTCGTGGTCTTTGGACAGCTCTCGGGTTGGTGGGAGATCCGCGCTAACCCGTAATAGGCTTAGCGACTGGAGCTGGTCGTTATCACGCAGGAGCGATTTGAGCCTCAGGAACTTACTCGAGACAAACATATCACTTTGAACAGAACAATTATTATAAGTTGTGTTATGTATATTTTCTTCATTTGTCTATGATCTCGCTACTAAATCATGCTACGCTATACGCAGAAGTAATTTTTGGTTCGTCATGATCTTCGAAAGACACCGCGTCAACCGTATGGACGCTGGATATCTCAAGGAAACGCTCCCAAAACGCCGTTAAATGTTCAACCTATCATCATGAATTAATTCGTTATGCATCAGCCTGGACCTTCTTGACCACCTCAACCACATGTGAGAAGAGGGGGTGACTTGATTCTAAGCCACAGACTTTCTCCACGACAGCTTCAGGCTTATCGGAGTTTTCGCTCATAATCTTGGCCAGCTCAACCGACTCCTCGTCACCCTCAACGTTCTGGAATCTGAAAGCCATCTCGGCGGCGTCAAGCAGAGCTGAAAACTCCTTGCCTTCCTCTGCTAGTTCAGCAGCCGGCCCGATGAATCGCTCCTTCCGACTCAGCTTTCGCAGAGGGGCTCGGCCAACACGCTCAACAGCATCCTCCAAATGAGGGTTGCCAATACGGCTGATGATCTTGTCCACGTATGCCTTTTGCTCCTCCTCTTCAATGCCGTGCTTGCCAACAATCAGGGTGCTGGTCTCAGCCAACGCCCGTCGGACCTCAGAGAGAATCTCGGGGTCTTGCAGCGCGTCGTAGACTGTCTTCTTGTTCTGGTTGTAACCGTGGTACGAAGCAGCGGCGTGTCCCGTGTTGACCGTGAAAAGCTTTCGCTCAATGTATGGGATAAGATCGTCCACCCACTTGATACCTTCGATCGCGGGGGGCTCGTGGTCCTGGAATGGGGTTCGGTCGACCACCCACTCGTAGAATTTCTCTAGCTTGACGTCCAATCCCGCACCCGGCTCTTGGGCGGGCACGATACGGTCGATGGCTGAGTTGGCATATCGGGCACGCTCGTGGTGATCGGCCAGTCTCTCTTCGGCAGTGTGCTTGGGATCCTTGATGTGATTTGCTAGTGTATCCGTGGCACCAATAGCATTCTCGCAGGCAATGACAGCCAGAGGAGTAGCATCATTGGATCGCGCATCAATTCCCTTCGCAATGACAGGAGCGATGAACTTCAGAATATTTGGACCGACCGAGCAGGTAACAATGTCTGCGGTAGTAATCTCGTTGATCACGTCAGCCTCGTGGGTTTTCGAGTTGATGGCGCGATAGTTGGTGATGGTGGACTCGCTGGTGCCTTCAGCTCCGACTTGGATGACCTTGTAGGATTTGTTCTCCTGTAATTGATCGATGATGGAGTCCATCACATCGGCGAACACGACCTCATATCCGGACTTGTGTAGAAACTCGGCCACGAAACCACGACCTATTCGCACTGTTAGACATCGGGTGCAACGTGTGACTCTGCAAAGATGGCTTACCAATGTTGCCGGCACCGAAATGAACTGCCTTTTTTCCAACCATGATTGCGGTTTGGACGATTGACACGGGGATGGGAGATGGTTTGAGGAATATAGTTGTAGATGAGTCTGATGGGGTTGAAAGTGGGTGAGATGCGTGGGTAAGGGCGGGTTGGCAGAGACAGGCAGGTGTGTGGAGGTGAAAGGCGGGGAAGTGTTGAGGAAGCGATGAGAGATGTCAACCAGAGGACTTATGAGGGGGAAAAGAAAAACGGTGAGATGGGGGCAGACAGGACAGATCTTATACCCGTTGACAGAATAATGCAAGGCGAGGCCAGGAAAGGAGGCCGAGCAGAGGGCAAAAGCGATAGTACGTATGGGCAGCCTCCGTTCGATGCTTTCACGATGGAGGGGTCATCTCTCGGCTGGGCTGGGGGAGGCTTGCTCGGCTTGGTTGACTGTCCTGTCTTGGCTGCTGCTTATCACGCCAACCGCCATCCATCGTAATACTTGTCAGGGACTAAGTCAGAGCACGATGAGACCTTCGCACAGCAGGTCGCGCGACGGTCCACCCAATCATCATCCGCGTCGCCGGTGTTGAGCGACGCAGCGGAAGACTCTCTGATTTGCTGCCCGGGCCGCAACGTCATTCCCTCCATTGGTGCGTTGACGCCCATGACGAAATGGACGCCTGCTCCTGGAGATCCCGCGGCGCAAAGCATGAAATGGACGAGGAATAGTCAATCAATGACATGGCTACAGCGGAGGGACTGTGAGCGGGCAACGGGCTATAACGTCAGAGTGGCTTGACCTCAGACGGCAGGCCCTCCTCAGCTAACATGGCGAGGAAATTAGGATCACGATCACGATCACGATCATGATCGCGATGACGGCTGGGTGGGTGTGCGACTGAGGTCCAACACCGTATTGTCCTCATTCCGATCGGAGACCTTCCACCGGTCGAGGGTGGCCTCGATCAGGCCTTTCAGGCACTCTGGGCTGAATCTCAGGTACGGCGTGCCGCAAGCAGTACAGTGCCGTCGTCGCATACAGGTGAACTCTCGCCCGCGCATACTCCGGAGTTGTTGAGGATTTGCGGCAGAGCCAGAGCCACAACCAAAGCCACCATCCGAGCCAGAATCCCTCATCTATCTCAACTCAAGCCAAGCACCGGCACAGGCACAATGGTGCCCAAGCCTCGCACACCTCCATCCATCCGCCCATGGATCGCCAGCAGGTCTCAGAAGCAATCCTATTTACCCAGCAATCACATCGCCCTGGAGAATCACGCTCCGGTCATGTCGCCCGTACCTGCTCGGCCTTATTCGAATGATCCCTACTTGCAACGTAGCAACAGCCGTCGTGTCAGCATTCAGCAGCGCTAGCCCGACGAGCAGATCACGGCCAGAGGCCAGAACCGACACCTACTTCCGCATTCGACCATAATGAGAATCTCACGATAGTTCATCGATAGCAGCGAGCATGGTTAACGTGGCCAAGCGAGTCGAATCAATCAACCCACGACCTTCGCCTCGCCCATGTTGTGCCATGCAATGCCATGACAGATCATGCACTTGGTGATTCGACTGATACGACAGTACGGTGGCCCAGAATCAACCACTCCACCGCCGTCTTGGCCAATCCAGCGAGTTCAAAGCAGGCAAGCGCCTCCACTGCTTGGGTGTCACAGCCGGCATTATCGAATGTCGTCGGCTGGTTTTGTCCGAAAGGAAGATATAACTCGTCACTTGTAACCTGCACCGCCTCCTCCGGCGCGCCAGACCCTTGCTGTCGCTCGCTCACGATCTTTCTGCCATGCTTCAATTTTGTGGTTTGCCTTTCGACGCTTCCGTTCCTCTGCAATCTGCTCTGGACCACACATCACCCCTTAAACATACGTGGTTCAGTGGGCCCGTTTGAAAGGGCATCCTCTGAGTGGTTCGATGCACTGGTGAAGCTCGTTACAGAGGCTAAAATCTGGTCTTTTATCGGATTAGTGTGCTCGTAGAAGATTCGAGAGACCTGGCGGGTACCCAATGCTGCTGGATTTACCCCCAAGAACCACTTGTCCACTATACCCATGAGCCACCGAATAGCCAGTGTCGTAACTAGTGTACCCATTCTTTCTCTTATCTTTGAGCTACGGTTTTGTCGCTTTCCCAGCCGGCTCACTCTTCCCCCGCCCTCGTATCTCTCTCGCTCAACTCGGAAAAGAATTAATTCTCTCAGAAAGGCTCGGCGATGTTTGTGCCCCATGATTCTCATCTGACAGCGAGGTAGTCGTACACATGTCAGAAAACATGGTTACCCTCGGTTCTCGTGCTCGTCAGGCGTGAACGGGCCGTATATGCTTGACGAACCTCCCGGCACGGGGCGGCGAAGGCTTCTTCCTTCTCCATGTTTATCCGGCGTCTTTTCATGGAGAAGAGCCTATCCACATGCCCGCCTTTCTCCCTCCTTTTGCTGCTCTCTACAAAACGCAATTAGCCGTGGAAGCGCCGAGCAGAGTTGGTGTTCTCGATCCCCATGGGAAAAGAGCGCAAGCGCTGCACTTGTGCGTGTGCTTTGCTTGTGCATGTGCGCAAGTGGGTCTGGCTTGGGTGCGTGTCAGCCCGATTTTCCCCGTATCAGCGCTCACCAAGACCGTCAATGGCTTTGGGAGGAGCAGGGAAAATTCTACCCACGTGGCAATCTTGAGTCTTGGGATTGATGCCGTTCGGCCGAGCTCAGCTTCGGGTTCTGGTAAAAGCATCGAATTGCGGAAGTTTGAATATGTTAATGTGACCTCCTTTTCTGTGGGCATGCCTCGCTGAGTAACGTGACGGACAAGTGCACATGATCCCGCCCTCGCACGTGCGAAAGAGCTACTCGGTCAAGCGACGCCAACAGCCTCCTGTGAATATAGATAGATTTGACCGTTTACGGATTTAGGTTCAGCCATCAGTACATCCCTATTTGATCATATGCGTCATTGCCTCGGAGATGCATTTTCATAATTTGACGGATGTGAACTATACTTTCCACCATTCCATCATCCCTCATTAAGCGCAACCTTGCAGGGTAGCTAGGGTAAGATTATGCCATTCTGGTCCAGACCTTCTGGACGTCCATTTAAGCTTATTGCATCCAAAGCTTTGGCTATGGCATAAACTCATAGGTGTCCGCTGGGATCGAAAGGTGTCAGACAGAATCCAAATAGTTGTTCTCTCAGTCCCTTGTTGTATCTCTTTGGTTGGGGAGAATTATTTGCGGCGTTTGGCTTTTCAAATTCACTTGTATCTTCCGCGAGGGTGTTTGGAACTAGTATCATGAACCAGTTCCCGTCTCTTGCTGTGCTTTCCGAAGAACAGAGCTGCCCATACCAGCATTGTACGCAGCGCCTTGATTTGAATTGGATTAAGCGAGCTATTTTCAAGGTCAGAATTTCTCCTCTGCAATGATTCTTGCTTCTTATGTAGCCCAATGCATATCGTATCGCCAACTGGGAGCATATTTGCACAGTATCCTCAAAGTGAAAAGGAATGTTGGTAGTTATGTACTTTTATTTTAGAGTATTTCTTTTGATGCTGGAAACTCTTTTCCAACAACTCCCCCCCCCCCCTTTTGACATCCGATTTCATTTTGAACCTCTTTTGGGAATTGCATCACGATTCTTGCACCAGAGATTATGCAGTTTCCATCACCGTGGGCATCTAGCGAGTACTACCCGAGACATGGCCAGCATCTTCCTCATCTCGATGCTCCACCTGAGGAGCAGTGTTGATTCAAGATCCCGCTTGGAGCAACACATGGTCTGCTGATGGACAAGCTGCCACCCAAGGACATCCTCCTCGTACCCATTTGTCGTCCAGCCCAAGCCACTGCCATGGCAATGTTTTCGGTCTTGCCTTCTCTTTCCTCGACATTATCTTCGGTTTTGCCAAAGGTGTCCCACACTGCTATTATCGCTTCGCCTCATTCCACCGATCGAGCGTGCTCGGCAAAACTTCACTTCCTCTGACAGTCAACCTGTCAAGGCGTATGCTAATACACTATGTTACATGCACCTGAAATAACTGCAAATTTCTACAAGAAGAAAAAGAAAAAGAAAAAGAAAAAGAAAAAGAAAAAGGAAAGATAGAAATCAAAAATCAGATTCCAAACCTGAGGACTTGCTCCATAGGATCAATCAGTTGTTCCCGGGACATGCGATTTCGCGGTTCGCTTTCGGCGGCCAGGTCGAAGTTGACATGTTCATAGCCACAGCAGCTGATTTCCACATTGTCTCTGCCGCCGGCAACACGTTCTTGCACCTACAGGCTGTTAGCAAGGCCCACAGGATTAATTGCTTCGCATACCTGTTTATGTTGATGCGTGTCACGGCGTTCACCGCCACCGGTACACTTAAGGGGTTCTTCACGACATTGCCCAGGTGATCGAGGACATCGCCGAAAACTCGCTCCAGAGTGCTGGCTGCAGCCAAGCCAGCCGCATCGATACCGGGAGTGGCTTTGAGGAACCTTACGTTCACAGGTTCGTCTTGTGCGAAGGTAAGAGCCTTGGCTGCTCCTTGCTTTAGCGGCACGCCGGCTGGAAGCGAAAGTGCAATATTCAGGAAGCGGTTCACGGTGTCGACGTCTTGGATCCAGTTGTTTATGCTTTGGGGGACCGTGGTGGCTTTGATGCGGGTTGTTGGTGCCCGGCGGATTATCTCCTCGAGCGGATCGTATGTGCCGTGTACGGGAGCAGGTTCCTCGTCTATAGTGGTGCCCTCGCCGTGAACGATAGGAACGCAGGATGATAGTTGCAAAAAGAACAATACAGCAACAAGAAGAGAAAATAGACGATTCATGACTTTGGAACCTGCACAAGGAGGACAAGATCCAACATGGCATGGCAGAATTTATTAAATGAAGTATGACGGCCTGCTTCTAATACGATGCACTCTGCGCTATGAACACGTTCGAAGCTCATTTCTCGAATGAGCTGCCGAGGTGATCGTTCTTGCGAATTTCCGTCTGAACTTGACAGCCGTCTCTCGCTTGATGTCGTGGGCCGGAGTATTGATCCTCAGAACCAATCGTATGGCTGGGGTTTATAGCTGGGGAATCGCGATGCGAGTTTTTGAAACAAGACAGCTCGATGAAGGTCGAACACATCGTATTCGTGCACGAGCTCAGCGGCCAATAACCTCTGCGGTGGTCGCGCACAGAGTGCTGTATTGAGCAAAATCATTTTCTCCTATGGTACCGGGTACTGTGAATAGTTAGGAGACGGACTCTTAAAGATGAAATCCGTTGCGAGAAAGAGAACTGAGAAAATGGAGTTCAGAATTTATACATCAAACCGAGGAGAAAATGTTGAAAATGGTCTTTTACGACCTTAGACGCCAGTCGAAGTTGTACTATAGTACGAATAAAAAAAATGCATGGACTGAACCGAAGGAAAGATAAATAATGATAGCACTGCGGCTATTGTGAACTGAATGAGAACTAGATATAATGGGCAACGGAAGGCTTTGCAGAAGTTTGCGGAACGGGCTTGTTGCGTTGCGGCCACATATTATGGTCCTCGAACTAATGATTCCAAAACCATGCACGGGAGTCATCATATTGAAGCATATGAACGACAAGATCACGCTAATAACTTTGCTTTTTTCAGTCCCAAAACCCGTTTGCTCCAGATCGACAACCCGTGTTGAGTCATCTCCGGACTCATTCTCTCAGAAGACCGGTCTTCATCCCGCGATGGTTGAATTTAGTAAGATAATACGAGAACTATGGCATTGGTGGATATTGAACTTGCAGCAGAAAAAAGGTACCTCGAGAACTCTTGACAGTTTGACGTAAGGCAGTGGAGATGGAAGGTTATTGCGACAGTTCATGCAAGGTCAAGGGTGACATTGAGCCGCCTATCATCAGGGCATTCTCAACGTTCATTTATACGGACTGTTTCATGGATTTCCCGCTCATGTCATGCATACTGAGCAGTTTTAGCTTCCTGCCAGTGCCACCGGCGACGACCAAGACATACATGGTTCAGGGAGATGATGGGTTATTTGACCTCGATCTCGGGCGTCTTAAGATCAATTCGTATTCACGCCAAGTCTTTCTGGATGTATTCCTCTGAGTGGCATACTTGCCGATACTGGTGGTTACTCTTGGTGAAACAGGTCACAGCAGAACTCCATGAATTGTTTCGCCGTTATGGACTTTTTTCTATTTGTATTTGTCAATGAGATCCACTCCCCCGTTTTCTTTCCATACAACGGGTTTACGACAGGTTTCGAAACTGATCGCTATGCTGCCGACTCATAGATACTTCTTACATCCGAGTCACTTACACATGAACTATTTCAACCTGCGCTCGAGCGGATCGCCCAAGATCATAGGCAACATTACTAAGTTTCAACGCCACCCATATATATATATATATATATAGCAGCCAATGCCCCGAACATTGCGCTAGCAACGCACAAATTGTCAAGAAAGACACTTCAAGGCTTGGCCCAGGCAATTCGCCTGGTTGCGCCAAGAACGAAGGCTACTTTACACTGGGTGTCATTCTCCTAGAGCTGGGAAATGAGTCTCAATTGAATATGCTCCAACAAGCCGCTCCTCCATGAAAATAAAACTACAAGCCGTAGCTATTCGGAGAACCTTATCGCAAGACAAATTATGCGATGTGCTTAATAGAAGCCGGCCTGGAGATATGGGATGATAGCGAAGCGACGCTTGAAATGCGATTTTGGGGTTGGAGAAGTCCTGTGCTTCCTGGAGCTTCACAGGGCAATTTTTGTACGCGTCGTGCTTCCACTGCAGGTGCGTATTGAGACTTAAATCAAGCTCAATAGATTGTCTTCGGTCTCACCATGGCAACACTCCTGTTTGGATTTATATGCTATAGCTGAATGGCCGTTGTAAGGTAAGAAAAGTATGAGAAGACGTTGCTGATCTTCAAAGTTAATCCGGAAAAGACTTAAAATGACCCTCGATCGCCAAGCTTGGACATGGAGCCCCACCATGATGAAGTATCCAAGTATCTTATTTGAACGTCAACCAACGTTCCTCTTCACCACCGTGAACCCAGTCAAGACTCCCAATCCTGAAAATGAGTAGCTGCACCGTCGCCACCCTTCCTCGCATCTCGGCCGCTGCTCTGTCGAGCATGATCCTCTCGGCCAGCAGCTCCAACCTGAATGCCACGCCGACAGAGTCCCATTTCGCCATCATCGATGTACGAGATGACGGTATGCTTTGCCCCACGTCTGATGCTCAAGATTGATCTCCATGCTAATGCTGTATCTGCAGACCACATTGGTGGACATATACGAAACTCCCAGAACGTCCCCTCCAGCACACTGGACTACAAGATCCCTGAACTCGTGCGCAAGCTAGCCGACAAAGAAATCGTGGTTTTCCACTGCGCCTTGAGCCAGCAGAGAGGGCCGTCGGCGGCATTGAAGTACCTGCGAGAACGAGAACGATTGATCGGGCCTTCGACGTCGATTGGCAAAGCCATGGAGAAGTCTGCAGCGGAGAGCAAGGCGGCCAAGGACAGCAACGAGGAGTGGGTCGATGTTAATGAAGACGAAAAGAAAGAACAAAAAGTTTACGTCCTTGATCGGGGTTTTGTGGGCTGGCAAGAGGTCTATGGTGAGGATACCAGATTGACCGAAGGATACCGGAAGGAGATCTGGGCCGACGGATATTGATGTTAAAATCCTCAACTGCCTTTGGAGTTCGACGTTCCAGATATGGTGAACTTATGTTTACTCGATTTCCAATCCCAAACCTGTTTGCCAAAGACAGTTTTATTGTACGTTGGAAGCCGTCTAGCCCAGCACCTTTGTCTTTCCTGTGGGTCCAAGCTCTGCAAGAATCTGACCCCATGCTGATTATCATCCTATAGCTTTCACTCAGCAGCCTCACACCGTCAGTGAAGTCTAACACCATCTAGTAGAGTCCCCACGGCTCTCTATACTTGAATGCTACTATCATGTCTCCCGCCTGCAATGTTTCGAACTTGTACGCCTCTACTTTGTCAGACGTTCCCTTTTGCAACAAAACCAGAACCAGAATTTACACCATTATGACATCACGAGTATGTTTTGTCAGCCTGCCATATACAGAAACTCGCAAATGGTAGGATGATTATTTACGACTTCAATACGTACGAAAGAGCCAAGTTATTGGTTGGAGTTTGGTGACAAATGACCATCTTACGGCACAGAACTTGTGAAAGATGGATACTGGGATTGGTTGCCCGAGGCGTTTTGGTTTATTTCGCCGATTGAGAATGAAAGCAAAAGATCTTCTTGTTTGTATCCTCACACAGCGCGCAATCAGCGATCTCAACATCTCGACTGCTCGCGGCTCCGATCGCCTCAGATGATACAGGCATCATCACCACTGACGAGTTGGGAACCGGAGTTCGACATTGAAGGCTTATAAAAAGTTGATGGATCCCCACATGGATAGAGTAGCCAGCCACAAACCTTAGCTTGGTCCTTCCAGATATCGGACCCGGGCAGCCAGCGGCCACGGCTCGATGAAAGGCCTCGACTTCAAGGCTCTGGGGTGGGATCCTCTTCAACTTCCATATAGTTTGCGCAGTGGTCAGACCCAATCTTGATACAACTGCAGCAATGATCATGCGAGATATGAGGGACGATTATGTCTGGCATGAATAATTGCAATGGATCGAGAGTAACTGTAATGTTTGGCATAGATTATCTCTCCTACGGGAATATGAGTGGCTTGTAAATATTGCGTAGAATACTCAGAGCTTTGTTTATGGTTACTAGGCAATTTGTTAATGATATTTTCAATACTCTTATTGCAAATGTTTTACTATTGACTATCCAGCTCAAACTTGGCGTGTGGTAAACGCAACGACGCCTAAAGGTTTGTAGAAAGGTGTCGGAATGAATATAATGAAAGCAGGGATCTTGAGATTGAGCTCCGTAGTAGAAATCGCAATCAAAGCCCAAGAGAGAACTTCACGAAGGATCAAATTGCATGTTTGCAGGCTGATATTTCGTGGTGCAACTCAGCTTCACGTGATACTCAACAACCTCACGTGGTATTGAAACCACGACATGCCACTTGCCATTCTCAAATAGCTTACCAGTGCTCGTTCACGTCAGACAGTGTCACCAATCTCATCATTTTCACTCTTACAAGTCCATTCCTTCGTGTATTTGAAGGCCAATTAGTATGTCAAAAGATCTCATGCCCTTTCCACCTGTTTCAGATGAGATTTGCCTCATTATTACTATCACCTTTTGCGTGTTCTTTGCTGACCTCATTTTCAGTTCTGTTGTGGTCCGAAAGGAGGAGAATCCACCATTTTCATGGATTAGAAAAGCGAATATACTTGCTCTGATCAAAGCTGGCACTTCAAACTACGGTCAATTTCGGATCGAGCTGTCCTTCCCAGGCTGTATTTACCATAAGCTTGGAGGGAACTACACTGAACAGCTTTGAAGAACCATTCACCTTTGGCGTCTTATTGTTTTGAATCCTCACTCTGAGTCGTGTGCATCATACAAGGGATTTCTTATAAGAACCCGTTCTCTATTTGATGTAAATAAGTTCTCCATAGAGAGAAATGTCGTACGAAGGGATAGACCTCACGGCCGAGGCCGGTCAAGCTTCAGCCACTATTTCCTGGCAGTGAGTGCATTAGATACTATCGAAAACCTGGTGCTGACTTCCGTAGCTTACCGCATGCCTTCTTTGTTATTATTCTTGTTGGCCCCCAAGAAATTCCTTTCGGCATACAGAAAGACCTCCTCCTAGCACAGTCTCCATACTATCGCGAGTACTTTGCGCGCCGCGCTGAAGGGGATGGCATTGAAGAGATTGTCCGCCTTCCAGACACAACTGCTGACGTTTTTGGCTGCTTCCAAAATTTCATATTCACCGGCAAGGTTTATGACAAAGATGGCGGCAAAGAGGTCCCTGGCTATACACTATTACTTGGAGTCTGGAAGCTTGCTGTAAAGCTGAAGATGGCTCCTCTTCGTGTTGCTGTTATGGATGCGATGTCAGAGCGTCGGATACAGACATCTACTATTCCAGAGCCCGCTCTTCTTATTCAATCCTGGAAGGAGACTGAGATAGGAAGCGGACTTCGTCTTATGCTGATTAGCTGGGCCGCTGAACACATGCGATCAGTTCCCCAATCTCGTGTCAAATTTGCCAGAGCACTTCCGCAGGAGATTCTTAGTGAGCTTGTCATTGCTATGAGTGACTTGCCTCTAGAAAGTTCTGCACCGAGACCCATACAGCATGCAAGCATTAAACGCCATCGTCCCGTTGATGATGCTCCTCCACTTCAAGGATCAACACCGGCCCCAGCTAAGCGGCCCCGTCAATCTACCATCCCTGTTGTCAACCACGATGATGAAGATGTCAAGCCGAATATCATCGCAGTGAAGAAGGCACCCCGCAAAACTGCTGGCCGGCGAAGCACGCGATTTGGGACCTCAGAAGCAGAATCTGGGCGCGATATGGCTTTTTGTGCCGACCTCATCAATAAGATGCTTTCGGCGCCTGGTTTCTGGACTCGACTGGTTGCACCATTCAGAAACCCGGTCGATCCTGTCGCCGACAAAGTTCCCAATTACTTTGCCGTGGTCAAGAATCCCATGTGCTTGAAGGATATCCAGAACAAGATGAACGCTGGCGAGTACTCCACCGCAACACAATTTGAGAAGGACGTTCGTCAAATATTTCTCAACTGTTACGAGTACTGGACCCAGGACGACCCAGTCTTCAAATTATGCGAGCAGTTGGAGAGGACTTTCAATGAACGGTATGCCCTCAAGGGCAAATGGCGTGCGCAGACGTTCAAAGCCGAAGTCATTGATGATTGAGAGACGCATTAATTGTATTAATGATTTACTGATGGAAATTATGATGCGTGAGGTCATTATTGGTGGTATAGCATGGTGTTGTCTTGATGCCTTTCGAGACGTGTATTAGCTATGGCTTCATGATGAGATCCACAGGCATTTGTGGAGTCTGCTAAGTTACTACGGGCAGGAAAGTCCACGAGGCTTCCGCTGGCCATCAACCATACCCTGCATGGGGTTTTAGACCGTATCAACTTTCTCAAAGCAGATTGATCAGAAGTTAATACGAAAATGGCACTTAAAGGAGTTGTCCCAAGTTGATTGAATGCTTGGCAAGTACATAGTAGTGTCTAATGACAGATAGTTTCCCTATTTAAAAAATAACGAGGTCGTTGTAGAGATAGTATTTGTTGTGATCCACCTTAGATTCCCTTTACAAACTCTCGCAAAACGTTTTCTGTCAAGGTTGCAATGTTGTTTTTATAGTCATTCCAACCTAATGCACAGTACCAACTAATGCTTCCAACAGAGAAGACCGCGCCACCTCCACTGGCTTGGTAGTATGTTATATCTGACCTGATCAAATCGGTCTGAGTACCAAGCGTCTTCATCATAGGGAAACCAATATCCTCGGGGAACAATCCGAAGGTATCTGGATGGCCTGTACTAGATGCCACGACAACAATATTTGAAGGACTGCCATAGGCAAAGTCCATTCTGTCAATCTCGTCTGCACTTGCACCTCCACCAAAACCACCTAGTGAGTTTTCACCAATCAAATCGCCTTTAG
Organism: Coleophoma crateriformis; assembly: GCA_003369635.1. Lineage (NCBI taxonomy): Eukaryota > Fungi > Ascomycota > Leotiomycetes > Helotiales > Dermateaceae > Coleophoma > Coleophoma crateriformis. The sequence goes on from PDLN01000003.1 coordinate 147,136, forward strand.
GAATCCCACGGAACATCCAGGATGAAAGCTCTGGGTGTTTGATTTCAAGATCTTCCTTTCGACGATATGGAACTCCTATTTGTATCTATGTCAGTACCCTGAATCACAGCAACGAAGGTCGGACGACTTGGAGATGCTTGCTTACCCGGTCCAGCACCCTCTCCACAGCATCCTATGCCGACGAGATAATTTGCCGCCTTCCCACAATCACGCCAGAGACCACCAAGTTGGCCTGTAAGAGAGTGATGCCGCTCTCCAGGCTCTTGACAGGAAGTGCGAACCCCTTGGCCTCCACGACGGACTTCAGACCGGTGCGGTCGCTTAGGATCGGTTGCCGACACCCAGTAGAAGCCATTTCCTCCAAGATACATCATGTTGCCCCCTTGCTTGACAAAGTCCTCGTATGCTGTGTATGACTGAAGAGTTGGATATTCAGGATGGCATCCCGTTATGGCTGTTGTATACGAGCTCAGTGCCGAAACACCTTTCAGGTGCAGATCGTGGTCAGTCACAACGTCGTAAGGTATCCCGAGACGCTCCAAGAAACCGACCATGATTAATTCGGCACTAAGCTCTCGGGGACGGTGGCCTGTCCAGTTGATATAGCCTGGGCGGCAATTTAATAGCGGTCTCTTGGCCGATGAAAAGATCACCCCGGCAAGATCTTTGTGGACGTCGTAGTGGGAGAGACCCAGATCACGTCGCCGATCTTGCTTGTAGAATGTCTCGTCCTTGTAGAAGTCTAGACTTTCGAAGTCATTGGGTACCTCAACTCGGGCTGGGCTGTCGGGATCAAACATGTGCTCATTCGCGTATGCGAGGTAAGTGAAAGTCGAGAGAACAATGGCGACTTTTGCACCGAGCTGAAGTCAGTTAGTCACAAGATTTACCTCATAGTTAGGAATTCAAAGAGGAATACTCCGCACCTTAGAAGTTGTGGCTTCCGTCGGCCTGACAAAGAATGTAACGGTGTCCATCACAGCAGATGTGGTGCTACTAACTTCAACCCCGTATGCGCCAGACCTAGCGTCCTCAGGGATCTTGACGACGAAGTCGGTCTCCCAGCAAGCGTCATCAAGGTCGTCCTCGTGGAAGTGAATGGCCCCATAGCCATATTTGGCCTTGCTCCAATCAGTTTCAGTGCCATCCCAGTCGTGGCCTTTCATAGCTCGGCTCGGCGCGTTTACCAAGACTCCTTGTCTACCGTTTCCAGAGGTGTCGTATATATTGTCACTCGGAATTTCGATGGAAAAGTCGAAATTGGCAAGCACTCGTGCATTGACACCGGTGGCTTTGATAACGGGCGAATCGATACGTCCATTATACTTGTTAGTGGGAACTGCATCCTGCTTCTGCTGCTCAGGCACCTTGACCTGCCCAGCTGCAAGAATCAATGGTGTGTCTGATGCAATACATATTTTGAAATCAAGTTTCGTGTGGAACCTCTGGCTTGGCAAAGATGGTTCTGTACCTCGACTCTTTGGAGTAAATGTCGCTGTAAGGTCTGCCTCACAAATTTCAAGGTCAATCTTGAACCACCTTCTTCTCGCTACAGCGAAGCCGGACTGGACTACTTGAATGGCTGTTCCTGTTCCAATCCAGAGATCAATTGCCCCGTGTTGATTAAGGACAATTGCAGCTCCCGATTTCGAAGAGGCATCAAGATTGGAGATGAGTGTCTGAACGTGGTCACAAACAGGTAGATGAGGCTGTACGTAAAGGCTGAAGCTTAGACCAGTGTCATCAGGCAGGAGTCCAATGTTCTGCACAATTCCATAGGAGCCTATATGGGCAATCTGGTACCTTCCATTCCCTGATCCGTTGGGAATATTGACAACCTCAGTTTTATTTACTGGGGGGCCCTTTTCACTCTCATAACCCTGCATATATCGATACGTACGATATTTGTATTCGGGCTCAGTCGAAGAGATCTGATGCAGACGTCAGTTATCATCAGCTGCTGGAGGTATATATTGTTTTTTCACCTTGATTTCAACTTCTTGCCCTGGGCTCACAATCCATGGCTGTGCGTATCCGATTATCTCCGGGGGATAATCCTTCGGCACTGGAACGATTGTGGACATTGCGATTCTGACGGAAGGATCGGAATTGATTGATCGAATCTATCTTGAAAATAAAAGTTATACTATCCTGGGTAGGATTCTATCCTGGTGGTGCACTGCTGTATAACTCTTGATCGAACAAGAGGATAAACACATTGGTGTTAAGGGATCCAACCATAGAGCCGCGGGAAATGAAGATAACGATCAAGCATATAACGCCGTGCAAAGACCGATACAAAACACATTACAAAGAAATGATAAGACTTCAGCGAGGAGCCACACTTACTATCAGTGGGTAGGCCCTATCTCAGGAGCAAAACATGATCCAGGAGAATACCAAGAAAAGACTAGGAGGATATGAGGGGCGAAGCAGAAAGAGCTTGGTTGGGATGATCCACTAATCGATAAACTTGGGTGTTGTTAAATATACGTGGTCTACGATACATGCCCCGACAGCTTCCAGTACTGGAATCTTCGCGAGATTTGTTCCCCAGTTTGACTACGAAACCTATTCCTGTGATTTTGTTTCAACATAATAGACATAGCTGAACTGATTGATAAAGTGATGATGAGTTCCAGTAGCTGCTATATTAAAAACCTTCGAATATATATCCCACTATTGTGACAACCCCGCAAGATAGACTACCTTGCCACCTTATCAGTTCATTTCGCGGAGCAAACGCTGGGAAATGCCCTGTTTTGGTTCTCCTATATTGTAATCACGAGATCAAATGTTCATTTGCAGTTGAAGCCCTCACCGATAGAGCCGAGCGTCCTGAAAGATCGGGAATGCCATCAGTTAATGTTTAATACGTCAGAGTGGAACAAAAGATGGCAAGCTCTCGGAATGGTGGTGATCGCACAGGTGGGAGAAACGTACATCTCCAGTACACATTTGAGCGCATCTGACCTTGCACATAGTTGGTGCCAAATCAACTCAGGCCTGTGCCAGCTGCCATTTCCGGAAGATAAAGTGCGATTTGATGTTCCTTGGAAAGCCTCCATGCACTCGTTGTACGACTTCCAATATCTCTTGTAATCGATTAACACGCCGAAGGCGCATAATACGAGCCGTCGAGGCCATATCAAGTGTTGACGGGTAAGAATCCGAGATTATCTTCATAACAAAGAGTCACTTTAATTGACTGCTGTATAGACCAAATCATATTGGACACACTTAAAATTCCAGCGCATCTACATCTCTAGATGAAGTCGCTATCTTGTTTGGTTCTCTGGGAACTGGAGACTCACCCAGAAAGTTGAAGGTTCCAGGATTTGGGGACATCTCAAAGCAGAGTTCAATTTTGGTTGACTTCCTTTCGCAAGACTTCTCTGTTGGAGCTATCAACGACTACCAGGTCACGTTTAACGACAACTACACATCAATAACTCGTATACTTGCCAACGAGTTTGGCCGCGGGTTTGAAGAAGACATTTATCACTATCGAGATGCCCCGTTTGTCGAGCGAACCCAAGGAGGCATTCCTCGAAATACTAGCTCATCCGAAAGAGCAGTCCTTGACCTCCACGGCTCATTTATACTTCCTAGTCCCGAGATATCAAACAGTTTCGTCCTAGCATTTTTCGATCGTGTACATCCCACACTGCCAATAATCGATCGATCCAGCTTTCTCAGGAATTACTACTCAATATCCACCGACGCGTCCAACATCTCACTTCTCCTGGTTCAGAGCATACTTCTTTCCGGCTCCACTACCTTTGAGAGCCCCGGGCTCAACTCGGCACCAGAGGAAGTATCCTGGAAATTATACACCCGAACAAAAGCCTTGATCGAGAATCGATTTGAGCAAGATCGCTTAACACTGGTCCAGTCTCACCTGCTAATCAGCACATTTGCATCGGATAGTTGTGATGACACCATTCAGAATATGTGGCTCTCTCTTGGTTCCGCTGTAAGAGTCGCGCAAGTAAGAAATCCCGTACCCCTGACATCGCACTCGAACGCCAACTGTGTTTCAAGGGACTAGGTATGCACAGAACATTAGGGAAAGCGCATGCAAATGATTCGATGCGTCGCCAGTGGAAACGAATCTGGTGGTCCTTATTTGTTCACGATGTGAGTTCGTATTATTCAGGCCTTGAGTATGGAAATTAATCGGTAGTAGACTCTATGTTCTTTTGAGTGAGTCAAAAGCCCCTTGATAGTGAGTCGCTCTGAATGCTGCTTACCGAGTACGTCTAAAAAAGATGGGGACGACCGCGTGCCATGTAAGTGGTTTTGGGAGCAAACACTATGAACAGAAAGTCTCTGACGTCAATAACTCGAAAAGCAATCTTGCAGATAGTGACGTCGAAGAATTGGATGAAGCAGACTTCCAACCTGACGAGCCTGGCTCACTCCCAACTTCAGAGCACACTCACTTCTTCCTCGAGTTATGCAAACTTTGTTTCATCATATCCGAGTGGTTGGATCTTCTCCGTCCCGGTGGAGTTCGCAACCCTAAACAAAGCAAGCTGCAACGAGAAATGCAAGCAGCTTCATTATTCATAGACTTGCAACAATGGCACGAGAATATACCAGCGGCATTACGAGCCCCAGAGGATTGCAAGAAATTCTCCCTATGGAATGCGACTCTACAAATCACGTACCATGCTGCCTTGCTTCGTTTTTCAGCCCGAGTCCCCGAGTTCCAAGACACTACTGATATTGCAGCTGCTCAGATCTCGCTGATTTGTGAAGATCTCGACAACCAAGGCCTGCTTGGGTCGTTATGGGGCTTTGGTATCCACGAGCTCGATTTGGCTATGGCGCAGCATGCCCGCTCTTCAAATAGTACTGACACTTTAGTGGCGCTGGAAGGCTTGGAGAATCTGCGGAAAGGTCTCCCATGGCTACGTAGACTTTGTAAACGAAGCTCCGTAGCCAGTCAGGGTCTCATGTTCTACGCAGAGCTTGTCGCTAGGTTTGACAAACGTGGCACTGGTCAACTGCAGGTCTCATCGCTGGATGTGGATATATCTGAGACACAGCATGGATTTGATACAAACTATGAATGTGAAATTGGCATTGGAGTACAGCCGATATTAGATACAGCAGGTTTAGACACTTCGGAGGCATGGGGCTGGGAAGACTATCCAAGTCAATTCAGTACCTGATGGGGAAATATACTATTCCTGAAACTTCAAATAAGAATTCCACAACTCTTCGCTCCCTATGCATTATGCACGAAGTCACTTCTCTCGTGCAGCAAAGTACTTTTTGTTATGGGCCACACGTTCCGCATTTTCTGGATCCAAAACGACTCGCGGATCTTTGAACTCGTGCCATCCTAACATCGGCTATTCTTATACGTTAGATATCAAGACTAATCATGCTCGACAAGTTGAAGGTCAAAGGACCGGTTGAACGTACCTCACTGATAGCATATCCAATCAATTTTTGAATCCTGACCGGCAGTCCCTTTGCAACCTCCCGGGGAACAGCAAGGTACTGGTTCTCTTCTTGTCGCAGCCAACCTCGGGTCATAAAGCAACTGAAAAGCAAACGCTCCTCGTCCTTAGTTCGGTTAGCACTTCCTCCGTGGTAACAGCTAGAGAGCAGTATAAAGCCATCTCCAGGTTCCAGTTCGGCGTAGCAGGAAAAGTCTTCATCGGGAGGCTGAAGAGTCGCTTCAAGATGGCTTCCGGGAATGAAACGCGTAGCTCCATTGGCCTTTGTGGACTTTGTTGCAGCAACGAAAAATCCAATGCCGGCCTCTCGTGAATTCGTCGGTGTTGGATAAGTGTCAACTCTTGGTCGATCTGTGTAGTGGATATCATCGTCACGGTGAAGCGGCTGATCAAAACTGTTGCCCGGGCGTACGGAGAATGCGATCGTGTTATTGACTTGTGGGGGTGAGACATTGAGGATGCTGCGATCCCCATACCAGGGGTATGACTTTGATGTCAGAAATTGGTTGCAGACCTCTTGATAGAGTTCGTTTCCAATGAGGTCCGTTGCAGCTCTGTTCGACTTTCCCACCAGACCAAAGGCGCGTCGAGTACTCGGCGGGAAGAAGTTATCGCCTGCATCCCAAGGGATATCTGCTTCCAGATGCGGTCTCATGTCTTTCTCGATCTCATCAATAGCTTCTTTTGTCAGAATCCCACGTACGACGACTCCGCCGATTCGCTTCAGACCATCGACTACCTCGTCTGGGGATGCATCCTTGGTAAACTCCGGAACTGCTAGTCGTTGTCTGGCTGGCCATGGTTTTCCATGTGCCTCCAACAATCGATCGAAAGAAATATGAACATCGTCGTACTTGACTGCCGGAGGCGGAAAATTGACATTGATTTTATCATCTATTACATCATTTGGTATCCCCCCTAACTGGCTCTGGCTGACGATCTCGATGGCCATTATGTAAAAATGATTAGATAGGACTGTCGAATTTGATGCAATTGTAAATGTAATCGATTCTGAATAAAGGTTGTTGCTTCAAGTACGCCTTCTATAATAACATCGTTCAATGTAGAAACAGCCGACAGTCACTAAAGAACCCTCCGCTTTCACATGAATTGTAATGCATCTCATTACAAGTCAAGCCCACCAATAACCGATCTTGATCAGCCTGCCTGGCTGTGACGTACTTACACCGTGATGATGCCGTTTTCGCACCGAATCGCCGAGCAAATGACATTTCGTAAGGTCCAGGGGCATGACCAAGGCATACTTCCTACGTCGCCGGTGCTGCAGCAAGAGACGATAAGGTCTGTCTTGAAAAGGCAATCTTGATAGCAATCACTGAAGCGCATAACCTCCCACTTTTGAAGCAATCCCCAACAGTACGCCAGGACTTTCCCTTCGCCTATTTTATCTTACTCTCTCCTAAGTTATATCCGAGAGCCAAGATAAGAGGCCATCATTGCGGTATCATAAAAGGAAGTTGGTATAAGTAGATCTTCTCACTGTCTATTTGCACTAGATTCCTCTCCAGATCCACGGTTTGTTCGAAGAATACCAATTTAAGTAACAACCATCGAAAATGACTCGAAAACCAATCTTGAGGGGGAAGCTTCGGCTCAACCGACCATTCAATCAGAATTTCATTATGGGATGGTGAGACACATCGAAAAACCCAATGTGAATAAAATCATAACTAAAACTTCCCAAAGCATCCTGTTTTGTTTGCCAGGCATCTATCTTGCTCTCACTGGTCTTGGTGCTGGAGGAGGCCAACCTTCATCCCAGCATGTAGCATCTCTAACCAACTCGTGCGTATTCCGCTCACTTCACCTTCGATTCTCAAGAATATGCTAACTCGCCCCGAAAGAATACTCTACGGCTTGTACACACTGTTCGGGTGGTGTGCGGGGACCTTTCTGAACTACTTCAAGCCAAAGATCACGATGTATGGCCTGCGCTGAATCAAATACAGGGAGCTCGGCTAAATCTTGACAGTTGTATAGGTGCACTTGGGTACCCGTTTTACGTGGGCTCTCTCTGGTATTATGATCGAATAGGGCATCAAGGATTCCCACTCTTCGCAGGGGCGTTTTTGGGATTCACAGCCGCTCTGCTGTGGACCAGTTCTGGTTTCATTCAATTCGCGTATGCTGAAGAGCGGGACAAGGCCAAGGTTAGCGATCGATCTATCCTATCCATTACGAAATGCTTCCTTGCTGACTCGAAAATAGTACATCACCATTCAATGGGTTCTCACTTCTCTGGGAAGCACGTTTGGCGCTCTCATTGCGTTTTGTGTCAACGTCAACAAGACAGAGGTATCAGGGGTGTCCGCACCTGTCTACATTGTGTTTATTGTCATCATGTGTTTGTACGACTCATTGCCCTTTGTGGTGAATTTCTTACTTGACTAATCTACCATAGTGCAATGATAATGACGCTACTACTGATCGTTGATCCCAAGGATGTTATCCGAGACGATGGACGCCACATTGCAATCTTCAAAGAGCCAAACATGAAGGACGAGATCGCAGGCGTGTTGGCAGTCATGACTGATCCTAAAATCGTTATTCTCCTCCCGGCTATGTTTGTTGGAGAGATGTGTCTAGCACTAGTCAGCAGCATAAATGGTAGTATTCCAGTACTGGTTTTAGAACTTCTTTGTTACTGTACTGATCTTCCTAATTTCAGCTTACTACTTTAATCTACGCACTCGTACTCTCAACAACCTCCTATTCCAAGTCATCATGATCCCTGCCCCAATTTGCCTCGCCCTCATCATGGACAATCCACGAATCGCATCTAGGCGTACCAAAGGACTTCTCGGGGCCGTTTCAATGGGCATCATCACTCTAGCAGCGACGGGTGGTCTCCTTGGTTGGGTGATACAGAACGATGTCAACCGAAACAACGCTTCGCCCGGAGTAGACTGGAGCGATTCGGCCTTTGCCGCCGGATTCATCCTCTATCTTCTTTTTGGGATCGTGTATGCCTGCTTCCAGATCGCCGTACAGTGGACGCTGGGCTCCTTGACCAACGATCCGGTCCTTTGTGCCCGTTACTCAGGCGCCTTCAAGGGTACGGTTAGTTTCGGCATGTGTATATCCTTTACGATTGACTCTCAGAACGTGAGTTATCGCAACCAGATCATCATCCAGCTTGTACTGTATGTCGTTGGGCTGGCTAGTTTGTTTTATGTCATCGCGGTCTATGTGACGGAGACGAATTATTTCACTGAGGCCAATGTGATTGTTCCAGCTTCGGTGGAGGAAAAGGCGGTCATACTAGGTGCGGTTCCAACGCAGGCTATTGAACACGAGAAAGAGAAAGAGCGAATGGCAAGTGAAGGAGCAAAGCACGTTGCAGCAGGAGGGAATCAAGTTGCGGTATAGGTTCAGCGCTATTATATTCTTTAAGACTTCTTGCCATAGTGCTTGAGTAATGGATTTATCAAGGTTCCAAGACGGCGCAGCCAGTACTGCGCCGAAGGTTATATTTAATGTAATAATAAGCCTATATATTGCGGGACAATCAAGTCTTCTTGCAATTGTAAGCGTCCTTTCATTCTCGACAATCATCGTGTGTCTTGTCTTGGAGGATATCGAGTTCAAACATCACACTTAAAAAAGGTGGGACCCCGTCCGTTCCAATCCGCGCCATAGCAAAGCAACCAAAGCGACTTGCCTGACGGCCTTAAGACTGGGTCATCTTCGCCAACAATACTTTACTCGAGAACCTCTTTCGATTCACCAGAACCATCTGCAGATTTTAAAAAGCGAGTTCATGCTCCTGGAAGCTGCCCACGACGAAAACGAAAAGCTCTCTGCAGGGAGAATCGGTGATGGTTGTAGAAGTGAGGGCTGACAGGTGGTCCACACCACGGAGAGTACTTCCGAAGAGTCAGCAGTGTGCGATTGTACTTGTTGTATTAAACAATTCGAATATACGCAGCTCTGAAGTGGAGCAAGAGGAATGTGTTAAGGAATACCGGGTATAGGGGGTCGGTAGAGCGGACTGTTGGATGTTTGATCTAAGCAGATTTGCTTCACATGGCTTCGACGAGAAGATCCCGAATATGCCAAGTTGGATCCAACAGTACTGGGGCTGATACAATGGCCGCCCAAACCTTGGTGGGATGAAAGTGGTGGAGATAAGTTGAATGGTCCTGGTGGTTTGAAGGTCGAGGCGCGGAACCTTCTTTTGGGATATTATTGAGCGTTGACCCCGGAGTCATCCAGTCATTGGGAGAACCGCATGTTATTTCTCTGGGCTGCGGTCACAATTGATGGAGACGAGGGAATTTTCCAGCTCTTTTGATAATAAGGGACATTAATGAGAAGCGCCTTGCTCCTTTCTGCTGCAACGCTTGATCGCTAAAAGAAAAAACGGCGCAAAATAAACAGTCCCCTTTCCTCGTTCCAGCTTCAGATTCTCGAATAAATGATCTCGCCAGGTATCACCCGTCGAGTTTACCTTAGTGGCATAGTCTTACGATTACCAATCAACCGCCCAGCCGTTCTCGTCGAGGAATTCAGCACATGCACTCTTCAGAGCTAAGTTCGGCCGTAGATCTTCTAACTTGAGCGGTTCTCTCGTTAGTGGGTCAGTAGAACTGCGTTTGAGATGCTCCATGATAGATGCCCGGGCGTATGACTGCCCAGTTTTGGTCTATTTGTATGATTAGCATAATGTTAGAAGAGTAGGCAGGGAGACACTCACAACTACAGGATCAACCATGACCGCAAAACTAATATCATCTATGCACCAATCCGGCACTTCTCTCCTCCTCGCTTCCTTGTGGCCAGCATCCTCAAACGTCTTCCTCAGGTCTTCGATCTTGCTCGCCAGCACCCCGGGCTCCATCCCACTTGCCTCCAGGCCTCGTATACAATCCTGCAACAGTCCCCCCTCTCGAGCTTCCCGTTCCCTTTCCTTCACTTCCCAACTCTCCTTCTTGCACCGAAGCACCAGTTCCGTTATCGGCCCAATATTATTCGCGCCTTTTCCCCCCGTGCATATCTCGTCGAGGCACAACTCGTGTGCTTTCAGCGCCGCTTTCAAAGCGTCGATTGGTTGCGAAGTGTTCTGCAGTGCTTGTGCGAGCTGGTAGTATGCTTTGAGGAGCGTCGTGACGGGCGGGGCGAGGGCGATGCAGGTTTGGCAATCGCTAACTACGAGCGGATAGTGGGCGAGCTTTAAAGAGGCGAGGGAGCGGTTAGTGTAGAGGAGAGGGTTCGATGTGTCGTGTTGGATTCTGCACAAGGGCTGTGGTCAGTCTAGGACCCTGGGGTGTTTGATAAAAAGTTAAGGTGAGGAAGACGAACGCTTTGGTGTAGAGCTCCTCAGCGGTGCTGTAGTCGCCGCTCTGGAAGCTCCGGTTCCCTTGGTTCTTATATTCAAGCGACTTCTCAGGCGATTGGGGATATTGCTCCCCCGCCATATTGGGCAGCTGGTTACGAGAAGCAGTGCCGAATAAAGAAGCCTTGGTCACTTCAATATAGTCTCAACCAAATGAGGTCCTATACAAAAAGCTGTGCTGGTCCTGTTCCTGGCGGTGGTCAAGCTTCCGCTCCGATCCTCAGCCTCGTGCTTCGTAGCGTGGGGTATTAGATATGCCGAAAACAGAGCGGCCGATATATAATACAGTCACAACAATAAAAAGAGACTAGTGAGAGACCAGGACAAAGCTGACAGGCTCACAAACGGAAGCTTGCGAAGATTGAGGCCGTGGGATGATGGAGAGGGAGAAAGGAAGTGCCACAGCTTTCAGCCTCGCCCGTTGGGTATCTGAAGATTGGTCACCCTCGCGAACTAGAAGCTTCCAGAAAGGCAGCGCAAGGCAAGGTCCCACGACCACTTTGCGCTCCACCGCCGAGCTTGAGATGAAGATAGATGAACATGACGGATACACTCGATTTGGAAAGATGTCTATTATGCAGAGGTTTTGTACAAGTGGCTCTAACCCTGCCCAGCATGCTGTCCTTCTACAACCTCCCCTACCCAAAGTCTCGATATAATCTAGAATGGCTATTGGCATAATTAGTAGCTGGCACTGATGGACCGAATCGTGCCCGGAGTCAATCGATGCGTGGATTCTGGAGCTGGCAGCGCTTGAAAGGAGACACTTCTCTTCTCGTGCGCGTCGAAACCAACACACTTGTCGGAAAGCTTCGATGTGTGATTTTGGCCACTCCGGTCTTTGGAACTCGCATCTGGACCAAAATTCCATGCAGGACCAGATCATGCGCAGTATCCATCTAAGACCAGAAATTCCACAGCAACAGAAAGAAAAAACAACATACGTTGTCGGCTGGGTGGACCTCCTTGACGAAGTACTCTCCAGCAATTGGGACTTTCTGTAGTATGTATCAGCATCGTACCAGCATCATACCCCCGTCCTGTCGCTCGCGAGCATACCTGTAGGATGTCCTTTCGTACTCGTGGGATATCGGAGAAGAAGAAGAGGGCGAAGAAGCCAGCAACACCGCCGAAACCAGCCAAAGTCATGCCACTGAGAAACTAATTAGTCGAGTCCTTCTATCACTTCCTCCTGCCTTGAATGTCTCCGAATCTTCTCCCCCATTGACCCTCTTGCGGTTCTCTGGTCCAGCTTGTGGGAATGCGGCACGTACAGGTTGGTGAAGCTCTTCACGGTCCATCCAGCAACGTTGAATGGAACAGTGTACCTGCGCATCCGTCAGATTCTCATGGCCTCTTCTCAGCCATTGCAGGCAATGCGTACTTGGGTCCATAGGGAGATTGGTAGGTCGAGTAACCGCGTCGGACGGCGCCGCTCAGGGCGGTAGACTGTGCTTGCGTTAGCCAATTGATACGGAGGCATGGCGTGGGAGAGAATGCGCACAGGTCGGAGGTGTCTAGCAAGCATGGTGGATGTGAGGAGTGGTTATGCAACTGCGCTGGACGAGATGGATGTCGTCGGTCAGGCAAGCTCGAGAATCTTGAGCATTTCGGAGCTAGGCGGGATTGGGACAGCGTCGAGCCAGTCACGTGCAGAAACTGGGTTTACAATGGGCTTGATCTCATTGGGTTGATGGACCGTGTTGGTCGATGGTTTTGACACAGCACCGACGCTACACAAGTGAGAGGTTTACTCGCCTCATTTTGGCCGAGGGATCATGACTGCCTTCCGCTCATGATTTCAGCGGGTGGTACGGGTGGTACATGTGAATGCATCCAGCAGAGCCGAGGAGGCGGCGAGAATAGGAATCAGCGACTCGGGCGCTGGTCATGTGCGCACGAGATGCGACGGCACCGCAGAGACACTCTGACCTTTGCGCTTGTCGTCTGAGCCACATGCAACCGGTCAGCATCTCCGGCGTCCTCGACGTCCATCCCAGCAAGGCACACGTTTGGGAAGGCTTGCATAGACGGAGGTACAGTAGTGCTGGCCCAAGGCGATGTATCGGTGCATTCACTCGTGGATGCACTTTCGATGATCATTGGCGCCGTCGTGATTGGTCCGGCCTGGGTTGTTCGGCGGGTTCGGATGGGCGAACAGGCGAGGCACGACGGCTGAGGCCGGCCTCGGGAGGGGATGGGCAGACGGAGGAGGTGAAGAAGAAGATGCGGAAGACGACGAAGATCATGAGGAAGACGAGGAAAATAAGAAGAAGTAGGCCCAGGAAATGAACAAATCTCGCAGTGATCCCTCAAACTGTTCCCCGACTCTCTTTGTTGCTCCTTCTCTCTGCCCTCTCTCTCTCCCGCCCGCGTGTCTGCTGCATCGAACGTCGCCCATCCCGAGATCTGCCTGGGCCCTGTCGTGCAAAGTCCCCAGCAACTACCACACACACCCTTCCGCCCTTCCATCCATCCACCCATCGTCCCCTCATCCTCCTTCGTCCTGCACTCGCGCGACGCCATCTCGACCTTATCGCCCTGCTGCATTCTATATCTCGTCCGCGCTCCCGCCATCCCCTTCGTCACCACTCAACAACTCAACCACTCAACATCCGCTCCCGTGTGCGGCCTCTCGAGCACCACCAGCACGACCCTACCCCGCCATACCACACGACACTACGCTGTCCCGCCCGTGACCATGAATTAGCAGTTATTCGCATTGCATCACAGCAACGCCCCGCGGCACGATCGACGGAAGCTCAGGAAAACCCCACCATCTCGAGAGAATACATGCGGTAGGCGCAGGCCCTTCCCATCGCACGAGGCGACACGGCTTGTCCACGCACGAGAATAGAAGCGAAGGAAACACCGGAACAGCCTCCCAGACTTCCACATCCACATCTCTCTCCACCTGGCCCATGCCAGAGTTCACACTCAGCCGGCGCGCATAAAGAACCAACCCGCCACAAGGCAGCCAACCACATCTCGTCACTAATCCTCATCTGAGTCCTCAAACACCGCTTCGCAAACGATCATCGAGACCCCAATACTTGAGAGTCGAAGCCCAGCGGGTCAAACAGTCGGTATCAACAGGGCCCCCGGCTGGGAAACGGGTGCCTCGTCTCTTCTCTGCTCGACGGCCATTGTGCCTACTGAACGACGAGAACCATCCGCCGTCCCGTCCCGGACTGGATCATCCCCGCAATTGCGACTGCACTGTCATACAGAACCATCAAGAATAGCAGGAACCTCGGGACCCCGGGGCTGACCAGCATACACCAGAGACTTCTCATATAAGAAAGAGAGCACTCGATCCACGCTTCAACTCTTGCAAGAGAGCAAACCGGCCTCATGAATGACACCAACCCAAACATGCCCACACAACGCCCCTTCTTCGCCAACTTCCTCGCCTCCTTCCGCGCACATAGTGCCATCCAACAACAGTCGCAGAAAGGCCCATCGGCAAGTACACAATCAACCGCCCATAGCAATACCGCGACGTCGTCGAACAACGCCCCATCCAATCCACGCACAATCACGACGTCGACCAAGACTGGTGGTGGGGCGACGGCAACCGCGCTCTCGAACCTTCACTCTCCCCGAGCGCTCTCGACCTCCACCTCACCCCTCTCCACATCACCTTCTCCTGAACAGAACCAATCTCGATATATGGAGCGGCGGACCGTCCGGAGAGGGAGCGACAGCTCTTCGGAGGGCTTCCGAGATGTCCTAGGGGCCGAGAAGTGGTATATTGGCGGCCGGACGGCCGCAGGGGAGGAAAAGTTCTTTAAGCTTGGCGTGGTACGACGGCAGCGGAGTGGTGACCGGTTAAGTCTGGACCGGCTGAGCTTGTGAAATGGGTTGGAGCGGACTGGATAATGGGTGGAGTACATACATCATGATCCGAGGGGAGCTGGATGGTATACTTCGGATAGGGCAGGCTTTGCATATATGGGCTCTTTTTGAACGAACTTGCATGGCGAGGGTAGCCAACACCCTACTTGCATCAACTACACATTGGCGTTTGGAAACATGGATACGGACTGGCACTGGGCTTTACGATCAGGGATAAATGGGTATGGATACAGGCACGCATCAAGAATGCCACTGCAGATGCAGATAAAGTTTTCCAACAAAAGAATATGCACCCTCACCAAGGGAGACACGAATTATACACATAACACTGAACCAGATGCTGTCGGGTGCTTTGGGATTCTCCGTGCATATCTGACACGTAGTGGCTAGTTTCCTTGCCCTCGCGCCCTCATGCATATGGCAAGTATCACCACACCCACTCATCCATTCACCACATATCTTGATCAATCTCTGATCACTTCTTGCTTCCTCTCATGCGCCCGGCACACGCGCACGCCCATAGCCCGTATTATCACCAGTCATCCAATCCGTTCACCACATAAACCTCTGCACCTTCCCTTCTTCCTGCACCCACGTAAACCCCTTGTACAAGAAGATATACCCCGTAACCGCATTGATGGCCAAGAACCAGACCGTCTCGAGATACAATCGATAGTCTCGACTCCGGCCCCCGCCTGCCGCGTTCCCCTTTTCCCTCGCCGGTAACGACGGAAGCTGCACCCGCCATAACACCCACGGGACGATAAAGTACCGCGGCTCGACCAAGGGCGCTGTGATGAGACTCAGCGCTGTGGCGAGCGTAAAGATGAGGAGGAACGACGTCGTGGGGCCCCTGGGTGCGGCGTCACGTTGCGGCGCCGCTGTATGCGTGTTGGGCGCTTTCGATACCTGGGATCTCTCGCCGGCGCTTGGGCTGTACGCTGGTGCTGGGAAACCGGCGAGAGTCTGGAACGCCAACCACCCACTCAGCAGGTAGACGGGCGCGAGCAGGTAGCGGAAGAGCGGATGGCGCAGGATGGTGTACCGGAAGACGTAGAAGACGTAGTGGCGGTTGTCGGCGAGGGTGAAGGGGTGGATGATGGTGTTGACTCGGATGGTTGCTAGGGTCACGAGGAGGCATAGCGCGAGGATGCTTACGTTGAGTGCTCGCTTGATTATGCTGTTTGGCGAGGGGGTTGATGGGGGCTGTACAAAGTTGGGAAGTCGTGCGGTAATGAACCCTGGAAGGAGATCCAAAGCCGATGGTAGTAGGAGGGGGAAGGAGAAGAATGCCGTGAAAGCACTGAGGTAGAGGAGTTGTGGGAGATGGATCGTGGCGACATGGTTGGATTTGTCGCCTGGTTCAAGTGAATGGATGCGTTAGTGAGAAACTTGCGAGAGATAAAGGGGTTTAGACGTACCGAGCACCACGCCGCCATTCCAGATGACGAACGATGCAAACGATACGAGTAGGGCAATGTAGGGCCATGATCGTGTGAGGACAAGGACTGGATTGTATAAAATGGCCACGGCAATGCTGACGATGCAAAGCACGAAATCTACGGCGGATTAGCACGGGGTTGACTCAGATTGGCGAAGGTCTTGCCTGGGATGTCAGCTTGACTGAGCTCTACATCATGAATTTGCCCGATCTTATATCGCTCAACTGCAGCCACCAGCTCCTCCATACTCCCCGGGACTTTCGAGGGTCCTGTACTCGAAGCTCCAGAAATGGCCTTAACCGTCCTCACGGCTTCCAAGCCGCCCATGAAAACGGCCACCCAGAAAATGTTAGTCTGTCTCATCGTCAGGGCCACAAGTCCAATCACATAGAGCCTGATGCTGCCCGCTGCGGAATTTTCATAGGCGCCCGGCCGCCGCAGGAAGGCCATGTACATGCATAGCACTACCGCGGTCGAGAGGATATCGGTGTAGAAGAGGCCCGAGAAGAAAAAGAGCGGTGGGAAGAGGGCAATGTTGACTGCGGTGTGGACGGTATCGAGGGAGATGAAGGCATGAGAATTGAGCCATGCCCGGGTGATTGCAAATGGTTGGGCGGTGCTGGAGAGACGCGAGATGAGATCTCGACATGCGGACGCATAGGCCATGGCTAGCAGCAGCACGACGGTATTGAAGAGCCGCAACGTATAGACATTGCACACTCCTCCCCCAACGAGCTTCGCGAAGAGGGTCGCGAAGCCGTACAAGCCGGGAGGAGTTGTGAGTTTGGGATCCCAGACGCCATATTTCCCATCACAGTAAGCTTGAGCTTGTGGGATATGGAAGACTTCGTCCTGATTTCTAGTCAGTAAGTTCGTCGTACTCTTATTTGAGAGCACCTACCAAGTACGGCTCAGGAACCTGTTTAGTCACCTGACTAACCCAGAACCAAGCCGGAGCAATGATAGATCCGTATATGAGGGCAATTAAGATCTTTTTGCTTTTCGGAATCGGCGACGTTGCGGCAGCCGGCGGTGCATGGCTCTCTTCCAGGAGCGTGGTGCCGCTCAGCCATGATATTGGGTTCCAGCTCGTGGTCATGGTGGAGCGGACAGGACAGCTTGCATGAAGAGCCAATTCAGAATTCCGAGGTCGGATCATCAATGTCGTTCCATGGCGGTTCTCTTGCCGCGGAGTCAAGATGGTGGCCTGTCACCGCCGCAAATGCCAAACAAGGAGTAACTTAGCAAAGAGCGAGATATGGTGGTGGAAGCGAGAGTAGTTCCGGCGAGGGAGTCGACGTTGATGGCGCTGAGGGCTGGACGAAGACGCTGACCTGCTCGCTTCCCAGCCAGCCAATCACCGTGCTATCTCTGCTTACCTCAGCCTCGGCTCTCCCCAGCTTTGCAAGACCCCTTTTGGTGGCCGAGGGCGCAATCTCGCATTGCCGTACCAGTCCACGGGCATTAATGCGAAATACGGCATCAATACGCTCGGGACGTGCATGAATACGTGATCTTAGTTTGGCAAGAGGAAGCCTTGAGAGAGCCTTGGCTTCCTATCGCAGTAGGTTATAGGACGCTTCATTTATATCCTACTTCAACTCAGCCGCCTCAGCATCCACAGGGCCGTCTTCCGCAGGCTATTTTTTGTCCTGGTGGACGTCAATGCCCGGTCTCCCGAGTTTGAAGTCCGGAGAGGGGAATATAAGACGAACATGTCTCCTGCTTTGGATGGCTGCTTCTTCAGTCCTCAACCAGAGAAACTCCTTCGAGAACCATCCTCCATCTTCCCACCCTCTTTTGAATTCACCACCAGTCCTACATCTCCGGCGATCGATTAAGTTACTCGCCTATATCTATCTATATCCATAATGTCTACTCAAGACTTCTTGCTTCAATGCGTCATGGTCTTCGTCTCATACTCTCAGGCTCTGCACCCTCCGCCATCACCCATGATTCCCAACCGCTCGGTTTCAGTCTCCAAGCGTGCCCATCCTACGGTCAAGTCTCCTCACGCATCGCGTGTTCGGTTTGTCCAAGACTGAAGGAGAGTAATTCCATGGTGGTCGAGAAAACCAAAAAAAAAATGGAGTCCCGTCAGTCCGGTCCGACCGAGAGCATAATTTTTCCACGTCAATGAAGGCTTCGGCATTGGAAGGGCTGCCAAATTCGGTGTGGTGGTGGAGGCATTATTGTGCCTTCGATGTTCTTCTTTGCTTCAGACTCGTCCGATATGCAATTTTCGGCAAAATTTTACGAAAGTCCGTCAGCTCTTTCCGAGACAGCCAACCTTGGGCCCACTCGATTCTTGAAGACAAGGATTGATAATTTCCATCAATTACTGGCCAGGAACCTGCCACTCAATCTATCCCCCTAAGTCTTGGATATTCGAGCCACAGAGGAAAATCCGCTCATGCAGGGAACGTGTTTTTGTGTGTACGAAACTACGGATGGGGAGGACGATAATGGGAATGGCTTATCAGGCTGCTATGGCAAGCCAACAAGCGGGCCATTCGGGATGTTTAACGAATTGTCTTAAATGGGGGTGACATAACTTAAATCCCATGGGTGGCGTGGAGATCATGTTAGAGGCAACGTTTCAGGAAAGAGAAGCAGTGCACTATCGCAGGGAGGAAGACCGGCAGAGAAGTGCCAGAATCATCTAGATTAAATAATAGTGACAGAGGCGAAAGCCCCTTGGTTTCTTTCCAATGAAAAGTCTATATTTACACCTAATGTTTATTGCCACACATTTAGAGAAATTGGAAAGTCACTTATTATTTTTGATCACTATACCGAGGCCGACTGACGTTCGCACGAGCGGCCGTCCTCTATGATCACAACGCAAACTGCGGCTGCAAGGTCATTAAATTAATTGAATTAGGGTGGATGTCTTTTAGCACCCGCGGAGCTACAT
Source organism: Coleophoma crateriformis (assembly GCA_003369635.1). Classification (NCBI taxonomy): domain Eukaryota; kingdom Fungi; phylum Ascomycota; class Leotiomycetes; order Helotiales; family Dermateaceae; genus Coleophoma; species Coleophoma crateriformis. The sequence continues at coordinate 166,183 of PDLN01000003.1, forward strand.
CAAAGTACATGAGACGCTGCACCTTGCTAGATCATGCTGAGACCGCTTCAAGGAGTGAACTCCCAGCTACTGGTGTTGGTTGCAACCAGTTGGTCACAGAGGTGGACAGAGACCGATCGCCACACGGGGGTATCCACGAACGTGGTGTTGACCAAGACTTCCGTGACCGTGACAGGCGCGCCGAAACGATCGATTTTCTTGTGCCCGATACTGGTACCGTTGGATACCTGGGTCCACGGCACATCTAATGTACCATCGGATACTCCATCGTCGATGACCTTGGCCCAGACCTCATATGAGCGGATTACTTGGCCATTCGTCTGATCCTCCATCAACATGATCCGGTCAATCGAGGTTGCGTAGTCGAACTTCAAAGTGTACGTCCCGTCGCTGGAGGCGTTCGCCGTGTGCTTTGCATTGACGGGTGCTCCGTAGCAGGATCCGATAAAGTCGCCGAGCTGCTTGTACCGTGCGGCATGGCCAGCGAGAATCAGTCCGCTGCGGTCCGGTGACACATCGAGTTCCAGGAGACAGTTGCGGCCGACGCTCCGGTGGTAGACTTCAATCAGTTCCTCAATGGATCGCAAGGGTTGGTCCACGCCATAGAACCAACGGTCCCCAGTTTGCAACGTCGTGTCACACACCGCAGGGCAGAAGTAAGGGCTGGTAGCATTTCCACCATCGTTCGTAATTCCCCTGGGTACGTTAGCTAGAACTAGAGAGATGAAGTATATGTATGCTTACGTGGACCAATTCTCCAGGGGAGCTTCTCCGCTCTCAGTCCCAACCCATCGTACTACCGATCATCAGCTCTGAGCATACCAAGCAGGAAGTGGGATGAGTGGCATACCAGAATTGTTAGTCAGACACTCGCCGGTGGTAACATCACATGCATTAAAAACGACAGCTTGAGGTTGAAGGTCGGCTAAGAGGTTCTGGAATTTGGTTTGTTGCGCTGTGCTGTAGCCGCCATCAAACCAGATCTGCTCGACAAAAGAGACACAGTCAGCCCACGGTTCGGAATAAAAGAGAGGATAGATGAAGAGAGCTTGCCTCGGTCAATGATCCATAATTCGTCCACAGCTCGGTCAGCTGGGCATCGACAATCTCGGTATAGGTGTCGTTGGTAATCCTCACTTGTCCCGGCGCCCACGACGTCGCACTCACCTCCGACTGCTGCACATTCAGGAAATTGTTAACAACCGTGCTGTAGTAATACCCATGCCCGATGCCGTACTCGGCAGCCGAGCTGGCAAAGCTCTTGACCACATCCGTGCCCGCCACGGGGGTTTGGGCAATGGTGTAGTTGTAGCTGATGGTCGTGTTGTCACGAGTCTCAAACTCGACCTGGCTGGGCCACGTGGTAAAGCCGCAGTTGTGCTTAGCTACGAGCGTGGCATACTTGGCACCGACTGCCGTGATGCTGTCCATCCATTGATCGGTGTTAAACAACGCCGGGTCAAACAAGGTCAGATTGGGCACAAGCGATGGGACATTGTTGCAGCCGTCAATGTCTAGATAGGTGCCCATCTCAAAATGAATGAGCACGCCGAACTCCTTGTCCTGAAAGTCCAGCTGGTCTTGCGTTGGCAGTGCAATCGTGGAGCCATCGAGTGGCGAGATGCGGTACTTGGGGGCAATGGTTGTGACATTAGAAGCTGTGGCTGCAGCTGCTGCCTTTGCCGAAGCAATGCTAATCGCGCAGACGCTGAGGAATCGAAGAGAGTACTTCATGATGCTGGAGAGGCCTGGGCGAGAAGGGCAAATAAGGAAGGGCGCACTCCATTAAATGGCAGAGCAGCTCTAGGTAAACATCCGATCTGGTACCTGTTCCGGGACAGCTCTTGGTTATCTGCAGGTACGTTACATACCATGCCTCCAATACCACCATCTTCTTATGTCCTACCCCTGTATACTAGTTGCTGCAATCCACAGTCCCATGGAACTGCCTTCCGAAAGTAAAAGTGGGATCCCAGAACCACGTTATCGTTTGCAACGGCCGTGGCAAAACAATCAACCACTTATCTGCCTCTAGTGAATAAATTACAACGAAACAGTAAGGCTTGGTGGCAATAGCTCTTATTATTCCGTCAAGAAAGGTTCTTGTTTGAGCCTCAATCGAATCCTTTCCACCGCCTCGGGATGTCTCTGCAAGGTTCGTCGCTTGAAGTCCAAGGCATTCTCCAAATTGAGGAGAACCAAGTCGGAGAATTAAGCTCTTAGCCGCGGTTAGACCCCGTATAACAGCACATGCTATGGGGGAACACAGCCACCAATGGAGCAGGACAGAGAATGGGAAATGCCATGCCAAGCTTAAATTTACGAAACCGATCCTCCTCAGGAGGCTGAGTTGACTTGGAATCCTGTGCGCTCGGGCGCATTTAGCCTATAAGACAACCTCGTGTCCTTTGACCGTCAACCACGAGCGAAGCGAAGGCTGAACAAATAGTAGGGAAGATATCTATTTCAATATAGTAGAATCCAAGATTCTATGGCGGTGACATTACACTAGTTTTGTAGTACAACAACTTTCCCTTTCCACCTCATACACTCTAAAATCAAGCAAATAATCTATAAACGCTATTGGGGTATTTCCTTTTTTACAGAAGCCAGTCGAGAAACTTCCCCCACAAAGTGGTAGGCGGTTTCTCTTCCGGAACACTATCAGGATTAAAGCGTCCGGAAAACAGATCCATCTCGGATGATCGAACGAATTTGGTTTTCTTGAAGACTTTCCAGAGGACGAAGGGCACAATGTAGATAGGGATGCCAATGTAATTGGCAATGAAGTTCGAGGCCGACCAGTTGCCTTTGAGGAACACGCTGAAACCAGAGAAGATGACAATAATGGCAGATCCGATAGCACCGACGTAAGCTGCGTAGGGCTGAAGACGACCTTTCATGGGCAGGTTGTTTCGATCAATGCCCTGGGCTCGGCAGGCATGGTTGTACCGGATGAAGCAGATGCATAATGTCATCCACGCGAGGAGGCCAGCCACGGTGCTCAAGTTCAGAAGCCACGTGAAAGCCTGGGCGGCACCGCCACTTCCCAAACTGAGATACGCCAAGGGACCGAAGGCAAAGGAGACGAGCACAGCCCAGTATGGGACACCCCAACGGTTGACCTTCGCAAAGAACTGGGGAGCCTGTCGGTCAACCGCCATCGCGACGATCATGCGTGCTCCGATGTAGCAGTAGCTGTTCCCGGCTGACCAGGCGGAGGTAAGGATACAGGCATTGACGATCGATGGAAGAACCTGGATACCGGAGTTCTTGATGGCAATGACGAATGGCGAGGAGTTGGCGTTGCCGGAGCCGCTGACGAGAGAAGGGTCGTTGGACGGGATGATCATGCCGATGAGAAGGGCCCCGAGAACATAGAAGAACAAAATACGATAAGTGACCCGGTGCACTGCCTTGGGTATCGACTTGTGCGGGTTCACGGTCTCGGCCGCTGCAACCACGACGGTCTCCACGCCGATGAAAGAAAAACTGGCATTGATGAAGGCACTGAAAAATGCGAGGAAGTGGCCAGTGCTGCCCTTGATGCCGTTGTAATCCGTAAAAGGTCCGGGGTTGTTCCAATACCGGAAGCCAACGCGGTCGTGGTTGGGGGCTCCTCCGAGAGTAATGACCAAGGACACAATGATTAGACCCATAAAGCAGAGGACTTTAATGGACGCCGTGATGACTTCGGCCTCGCCGTAGAAACGCACGTTCATGATGTTGATGAAGAAAATTGCAGCAAGACCAACGGTGATCACCAGCGCGGGTGTGATGTCAGTCCAATAGGACTATAGAGTCAGTGAAGGCGTCTCAGACCGATATGCCAGGAGACTTACTACAACCACGGCGGCAGCGGAGACTTCTGACGCGATTGCGATGGTGTAACAATAACCATACGATATAGCCAGGGTAAATCCCAAGGCTGGATCAACGAAACGAGTAGCAAAATGCGGGAAAGATCCAGCGGTCGGGAACTATTCGTGGTCAATTTATGGCATCAAAGTAAAAGCGTCCTTCGTGGACTTACTAGAGTAGCGAGCTCTCCAATAGACTCCATCACACACCACAAAATACCACCAACTATCATGAACGCCCTGGCTTTGTTAGACTCGGATATTCAATACGGCTCTACGCACAGTGAATAGCTCACAAGAGGAGACCCAGCGGTCCAGCCTTAGCTAAAGCTGCTCCAGTACCAATGAACAGACCCGTGCCAATTCCACCCCCAAACCCGATGAAAGTCACATGTCGTGCCTTCAATCTTCTCTGCGTATGCCCTACACCACCAACGCCATAGACTGCATCGAGCTCCCCGGAAGCAGATTGAACAAAGTCTTCTTCCCGCTCAGTGCATTTCTTCGGCTCGTGTTCGGCCGGCAGCTTCGAAGACCCGTACTCAGCAGCCGAAGCTGGGTTATCAGAGTCAGACATGATGGAAGCAGGGTCGCGATCGGGGGGCAAAGACGATGCGAAACAATGCACAAAAGACGTAGACGATGCTCTGGAAATATTATATAGAGGGCCGCCGGCATCGACTCGTGCATCCCCATAGCTTGTGGCCGCCGCCCCCTTGAAATTGGCAGAATTTTTCTATCCTTAGCCGACCTCGGGAGCGAAGCACGCCATTGTTAACGGGATCGCTGGTACAGGAGAAGAACGACACGGGGATCTGGGCCAGAGGCATGACTATGAATACCTCCGGTCGGAACTAATGAGTTCAAGCATGTACAAGCGAGAGATTTAAGCTCGAGCTGCCCTAGTCATGCCATGGCGACGAACATGTGGGTACTGGTTCTTTTTTCTTTTTCTTTTTTTTTCTTTCAAATTTCCTGGTGCTGTATGGCTGGATGTCACTGTCTGCGGTCAGAGATGTTCCCTGAAGCACCACCCGGACTGAGTGACGTTGGTTCTCACACGTGCATCCATGCTCTATTTGCCGGATCTATGCCAGGAGTTGGAATGGAGAACCAGAGTGATGATGTCGCCCAATCGATGTCAAGTGGGGAACATGACATTTTCCAAAAGACGGTCGAGAGCCAAAATCACGCTAAATCACGTGGTCAATCAAAGCGCTATCTGGATGGGAAGCTTGTCATCATGATAACCTATTGAGAACAAACCCAACATATCAGTAACGTTCTCTCCTGCGTTTATGTCGCCATCTGCTCCACCAAGCCTGTGTTTTGCATCGGTGTGATCGTGGATCCTTGAGTCACTTCCGTCGATCATGGTCCTGGCTCTTCCGAGGGGCGTCCTGACGGAAGTACCGACAGATACCACCAGCTCCTGGCACTCCTTGCTCATTTGCTTCTTGAACAACGGAGAGCCGTAGCTTACCAGTACGATCTTGATGACTGTCTTTATATTCCGCTGAGCAAGCTCAGCAAAGAGCTCTAAGAAGGCTGCGGGCCAGGAGAAGTTATCCGTCATTTCTGCCAACGAGGGGTGCAGCAATTCTACGTCGATAATGATATATAAAAGCGGTACGCCTTGGAGCACAGACCCAAGAATCCCAAACCACTCTTCTTCTGTCTTTGCGCTCACATAGGCTCCCATTCGTGGTGTCAGAGCTGCGTCGGTATGCAGTGCTCTGTTGATACGGACAGCTTGCGAAATGAGGCATTTCAGAAGCTCAATCGTAGAGACCTGGTTCACCATGCCATCGTCGTCCTCCTCTTGCGGACTCATAGTCTTCAGCACCCAGATCACAGGAGTCTGTGATTTCTGTAGTGCCAATATCGAGTTGGTGCAGAAGTCCTTCATATGGAAACGCAGCTTTCGCGTCCCATTCACCAAGACGAGCGACGAACTGTGGCTCTCATTCCAGCGTTGCATTTTGGAGTCCAACCAGAATGATGGTCCATAATTGGAGGGCCTCAAGCGACGTCTATTCCGCATGAACAATGATGCTTGGAATGCTCTTGCTGGGTCTAGGGCTACAGACACGGACAACAGATCTAAGAACTGGACCAGCTGAATTTCTGATAGGCTTTGATGAAGCTTAATTCTCGCAGATGCATTGATGGTTTGCTCAGTGGACACTGATCTTTGTAATTCCAGCACTATAGCTGTCAATCGATCGATACTGGTTTGCATGACTAGTTGTCCCGAAGCACATTGCTGGATCTTCATATGCATATCACGCTGCTCAGTATGACTGCTAGCAAGTGCAAGGTCTTTCATACTGTCAGACAAGGAGAAGATCTTCTTGAGCAGATCGTCATAGCGGAGTTCAGCTGGGCTTGTAATGGCATGAACAGCATGCTTGATCCTGCCTTCTTGGTACCAGCGAAGTGCTCGGAGGAGGAATCGCAAAACATGAGCGTAGAGAGTAACAATAATATTTTTCATCTGCGATGTTGGGTAAAGTTGTAGGATTAAGCTAGCTCGTGGTAGCATATCAGCAATCTGACAAAGTCCTGTGGAAAGTCGCACGAGAAGGCTTTGATGGTTTACCACTCCCTATTTCACATCAACGCCCAAATAACACAGGCTGAGTTGAAGAACAAAGAGTGTTGACATACCACGAACAAAATTTTTATCGCGCCCCAGGCTAATGAGGTATATTCAGGGTGGTGCTGTACCATAACGTCCATAATGGCGCCATAGTGATGGATTCGTTCCGAAAGATCGATCAGGGTTTGACGTAGAACAGAGTCTCCCTTTCGCGCTTCATACTGCACTCTGGCGTCCACAACTGAATTTAGGACAGCTTGAACACTGCAGAACTTGGGGTCTTGATCCAAGTGAGCTTTGTTGGGTCTTTAGTTAGCTCGGATTCGAAGGCTGCGAGAGCCTCATTGAAGACCTCTTTCGTTGGATCGTGCCTATGTGTAAGGTGAGCGGCGTCAGTCTTTACTTCTTGTCAACATGGCGGGCTTGAGGCTACAAGATAGTATGCACTCACAAAGCTAAGCCCTTCTCTGCCGAATACCAAGCAGTAAATGCGTCGACGCCCGAGATGGCCACGTCCTTTGTTCTGCTTCGCGATACTTCATGATCGAGGGCAACAAATCTTGATGGATGCAGCACGCAGGATAGGTGCGTATTTGCTTTGTCTTATCTATATGGTGTAGATAGACTTGAGGCTATGCCAGGAATGCCCACGATCTTCTACAGCTTCGTTTAGCCGTCCTCCCAGAATCCCAGAATCCAACAAAGCGGAGTAAGAATTGTCTTTGCTGCGGCCGAGAGGCCTTTAAGAAGAGCGGCTGTCTTTCAAAGCTGTCTAGAATATCTCGACCATATTCAACTCCATCTGATCAACAGTGAACAACCTACTCTTTTGCATTACCTTTTGTAGTTTCTTGTTGTGGGAATCTCAGGACTACCAGATTGGCGAGTCTTCCATAATGGCGAGTCAATACTATGTCGCCGACACTGACAACGAGGCTGTGGATATTATCAATCCTTACGTGCAACAACGTTTTGAAGCAGGAGACTTGAGCCGCAGTGATGATGGTAGAAGTGGCTATGATAGCCGTGGCCAAAGTTTGCTGTCGATACATGAAGAAGCCCACCACCAGAAAGCACTACCCGGCCTTACTCAACAGACTACCAATACTATGAAAATAATGCTGGTGTAACAGCCGCATTCGACGACCAGCAGGCAAGAGCTCCCAGATTAATGCCAGAACCAGGCTCTGGACTCTGGCAGCCTGGCGCACTCCCAGTCAACAGTTTTGATATAAACACGGCTCCTACGCGTTTGAAGATGGCCGTGCCCATGACCATTTCCGATGACAGAACGACTGGTAGCGAGTATGATGCCACAGGCCGATGTTTGGCTGCATTGAAGCATTCCGAGAAGAAACAGCCACACTTACAATCATCAGCTTCTTATGGCGGGACTTTTGTGAGGGGGCCACCACCACCACCACCAGCACCAACAATTCGACCACTACCACCAGGAGTTCGACCACCACTACCAGCAGCAGCGGTTCAGCCACTTGACCCATCGAAAGATCGCTTCTGGGAACCTTCAAGCTCTTCGGCAAACCACCAGATCTCGAGTTCTGGAAATTTCAAAAGAGCGAATGACGTTAGCTACAGGGTGCCCAAACAATTCGATGACACGATTGGCGAATCATATTCAAAAACAAAACGCGTTTTAAGAACAACCAAATCACTTCACTTAGCTTACAACAGGATGAGCATGGAAATGAAGCGCTTTTTCAATCACAGCCGCCAGGCCACGATCAAAGTCAGTCGTGAAGAGCAATGGCATCCGGTCGCGATCATAATATTTTAAGTGAAACACGAAGCCCAACTTTGAAGGCAAAAAGTCCTGTGGCCTATTCCCAAGAAGCGATCAGCTCGGCTTTCGAAGGAGAGGATTCTTTCTGGGATGAGATAAAACACTTTGGAATACCCGACAACATAGCTCTTGACCGAGAATCGATCCAGGCCTATATAGCTGATTTGCAGCATAAAGCCATGAAACTGGATGAGGTAGCACAAATCAGCTTTGAGGTTATCCACCAAATTTATTATAAAGACGACAAAAAAGCTCGAGACATGATGTATTTCGACCCTCCACAGTGGACTATAGGGTCAGATGGATCGCGATATCTGGGTAGCAACCAACAACTCCTCGACATCTCGTCATACCTATATATATACATCTAGAAATCGTCTTCCTGGTCTACAAAGATTATGACGCTGCGGCTATCGAAAAGGACGGGCCTGTATATGATGATGATGGCGTAGTTCCATTTGTGCTCCACACTTCGGAGAGCATCTTTATCAATACGAATGAACTCTCGGATGCCGTAGCAAGTTTGCTAGCACGCAACAAAGCTAGCCCCGATGAATTGGCAGCATTCAATCGTAAGAAGCTAATGTTTGCTCCATATCTTTATATCTTCTTCAGTCGACCAGTGTTAGAAGAATTCTTGGACGCTCTTCCCGACCAACAAGTACAACAGTTTGAACTTCTTCTAGATTACGTGCTACCAGAATTCAAAAATTGTTATGAAGAAGTTGATAATCTGCTCGAGCAGGGGCAAATCACTTTTGCATATATTAAATATTGATTCAAGCCGGGAGAAGTACTAGTCCAAGGCCGGGACCAGACATTGCGAGCGGTGCAATCAGTGTCTTGGCTACGTGAACTACCAGCTTTCCCTTCTAAGAAGGTTCAACGAGCAGAAAATGGCAAGAAAATGCGGCGAATGGAAGTTGAAGCTTTCTCATGGACATTGTACGAGTTCTTTGCTCGCGAGAGACAAACTGTCTCGCTAGAGATGGATATGAATGATCACTCGCCAAAGAATATCCGCGATTTGGACCTAAGACCATTACGTTTTGCAGGAGATGAAGTCGCCGGCATACTGAGGCGCCGAGGAGAAATGTTCTGGAAATGTCGAGTAGGACATTTGGTCTCGTACCACGAGGATAAAGATCGAGATGATCACCATGCTGGTGATGATCGGTACATGATAGATCTCAAAACGCACCGCAAACTTCACAAGAGTGATGAAATCTTTACGGAACAACTCATTTCTACTCAGCATCTGGATTCAAACTTAGCTGACAACCTTGATCCACCAGAGGGCAATTTTATCTATCTCCTGCCACCCACCATCAAAGGATTTCATATGAAGAAGAAGAAATGGCTCGATCTGCAGGTTGATAGGATTTGTGAAGTTGTCTGGAATAAGGAAGCATTCAAAAGCTTGGTTCTTGATCCAAAGACCAAGGATCTGATTGAAGCGCTGATACGGAATCAACTTGAAGCAGAAAACGCTACCGACTTGATCTGTGGCAAAGGAAATGGTTTAATACTCCTTCTCCATGGCGGTCCCGGTACAGGAAAGACCTTGAGTCCAGAAAGCGTGGCAGAAATTGCAGAGAAGCCGCTATACCCAGTTACTTGTGGTGATATTGGGACAGAGCCGGAACATGTAGAAAAGTATCTAGAGGCTGCTCTAGATCTCGGCAAGACTTGGGCGGCTGTGGTTCTGCTCGATGAGGCCGATGTCTTTCTAGAACAGCGTAGTCTTGAAGATCTTCGTCGCAACGCACTCGTTTCCGTTTTTCTACGAGTTCTTGAGTACTACGACGGTATACTTATACTTACAAGCAACAGAGTCGGCACATTCGACGAAGCATTCAAGTCACGTATCCAGTTGGCATTGCATTATGCCAACCTAACCTCCTTTCAGAGAACGAAGATATGGCGCAATTTCTTCAATCGGTTAAAGAAGCTCGGGGAGGAGAAGATTGATTTTAGTGATTTACATGATCATATCGAACAACTATCTCAGAACAAGATGAACGGAAGGCAGATTCGCAATGCAATCACCACTGCTCGTCAGTATGCGAAGTGGAAGAATGAAACTTTGACCTATGTTCTACTTAAGGATATTATTGATACAGCGGGGAGATTTGATGTCTATATCGAGAAGTTGAATGGTGGGTACTCGCAGGATCAACTGGCTGAAGATGAAGGTTTGAGGCTTGCAAAGGCTCTTTAATGTTCGTTTTGGGGGGACTGGCAGTTGGAAATTTCCGCCATGAAGAGTATGAGGGGAGCGACTTCTAGGGTGAGGTGTACATGTTTTCAGCAATTATCTTGTTTAACTGTATTAACGTTAACGCGGTTTTCATTCCTGTTTCAACCGGGCTTTTTACCTGCTACGGAGATTTTCTAGCAATATCAACCCTCGCTTCCAAGATTATCAGACCTTTGCTGGTACAATTACTGTCAACATCTTAGAATAAAATTTCTGCTCCCATGTGCTTCTTGCTTCAGATGTACGTCGGGGCCCATCACCGTGATCGATTCTCGCATCTTGCTTGTTCTTCACATCATTGATCTTCCATGTTCTAAGCCCCCATGAGCAAAAGGCTGCCACAAAAAAGGCCGCTCCCGTGAACATCTGGGCATCGAGATAGACGTTTCCGGAGTCTCTTCGGAGTTTCAAAGCAATAGCCTCAGCAACTTCAGGGAGTTAGCAGATATTCGCGAGGTGGGAAGATTATATTACATGTTGTCGGAAACATCATCATCATAAATGCAATGCTTAGAGCACTTGATAAGTCTTTCATCCCTACTACTTCGCCGCATACTGGGGCTACGCAAGACCAATATGTACCACAAACTGTACCGACCATGAAGGCGAAGAAGCATACGATACTGAAGCTTTTAGCGAATGTCCAGATGAGCAAACAGAACACTCCACTCAACGCGGTCGTTGCAGAAGCTATATTGATCCGTCCGACCTCGTCGCTGCACCATCCAACTAAAGGCCTCCCTAATCCTTGACCCAAGTTCAGCATGGCTCCAATTACGGCTCCTTGTTGAGATGACAACCCAATGGAAGTAGCGTAGTCGGGCATGGAATAGTATAGTACGATATATCCAAGGTCACTAAAGACTCCCCATCCCAGAATCAATAAGATAGGGACTTTTCCGAATAACCGATAGTCGAAAGCCAATTGGTTCGGCTTTGTAGTTGACGGACGCTCCTTGAGCAATATCGTGCAGACTGTGTTGATCAGAAGCTGCGAGAGAGCCAATGTCCGTAACGTCCACGACAACCCAATGCTTTGAATCCCCGCGTTGGTGCCAAGGTTGTAAACTAAACCCCCGATCCCAGCTCCTGCTGCGGTTATACCCGTCGCTAGGCTGCGACGAGTCGAGAACCATCGAGGAACCACAGCGGCCGAACCTACATAGAGAAAGCCCATGCCCCAACCAAAGCAGATGCCTTGAGACAAGAACAGCTGCCAAACCTGGGTAGCGAACGATGCCCCTAGTAGAGCAGCAGTCTCTAAGACAAGGCCAATGCACATAGTGACTTTGATACCATACTTTCGATTTGTAAACGTAATGAATGGGGAAACTAGAAGAGCTTGCGAGATTGAGAGTCCTCCAATGAAAGCGTATTGTATTGCTGTAGCCGACGGGAAGGTGTTGTGCGAGAGATAGAAGGCCAGGAAGACGCCATATGCCTATTCAGCCATCAACATATTTTTCTGCAGCACGACGGAGGTGCCTACACTATTCACGCCCCATGTGTTAGCGTTAATAAGAAACACACATGCAACACAGACCCAACCATAGCCACCGTTGGGCGGCACGTCCTCTCGTTCAACGATATATGTGCTGTCTTCCGCCGGACCCTCACTTAAAAAGTCCAGAGCGGCATTTCTGGAGTCATCGTGGCCGACAATACTAGACGTCATGCGGTAAGACTCCCCCGCATCTTGCATGCTGTCATTAGCGCTCATTGTAAACGGCACGAAACTGTTTAAGATGTCGTTCGGTTCACTAGAAGAGCACGGATACGAAACGAGGTTGTTATAGAATGACGCGTGGTAGTTCCTTACTGCAGTTTAGAATGCAGGGCTAGTTGTCATAATAGAGATGGCTCTTAATATGGTGTTGTCTAGCCTGCTCGGGTTGCTTACCGTAATCGCCAGAACGTCTCGCTAGGCCGGACGTCATACACCAATCAAAAACACAATTCTCGGCACCAATCAAACACATATGGAAAGCATTGAAGGGCACATTCTCTGTATTAGGGACGTTTTTCCACCAGGTGCCTAAACCTGATTAATCAGTCTACGTTGGAAGCAGCTTAGCGGAAAGAGGCGAGCTCACGTCCCTTGAACATTTAACTTTGGTATCCACCGCTACGATGCAACGAGCTCCCTTGTTACAGTACCAACCTGACAGCGCGGGTCATCGCGGGAAGGTCATTGGTGCAGATGTGTACGATCTCCATGATGCGAGTAAGTATGGTAAACTCAAATCCAAGTTAGAAAATGCCATAGCCGGTGATCAACAATGCGACCTAAATTTTCGGCATGCTAGAATGCTCTTTCCCAATCTCCACAACGCGACAATATTGAATGAAAACGGACCCGGATAATGATATACCACTAGCCTGGATCTTTGGTCTGTGACTGTGAGGTCTAGAGCTCTCCAACATAGGGGCTTGCCAGCCAGACTGTCGGTGGTCGAGCAAGGACTCTTTTTGCATGACTAGCCACGACAAAAAACTGAACAGTGGTATGCCCTAAGATGACTCTCTTAGTCTGTGGTGGCGAGGGGTGGAAGCTTAAAGTGCCGTATATTGTAAGGTAAGTTCTTCTTCTATTAGCTAAGAGCCTGTAGTGGCGAGAAGTAGAAGCTTAAAACATAGCAAAGATCAGTAATCATGTAGGAAAGTCGACTTGTTGTGTTCTAAGAACGAATTCTGGTTCATATATACTGCAAGGACGCTGTTTCGTGGTACCTTGGATGTACTCTTGATTGCGGTACAACCAAATAATCCTAACACTGGAGTAAATTACTTGAATCTGCTGGTAGCGAATCGGCCCGTGGTTGAAGAAGGTCAAAATTGAAGGTTAGCGATTGCCTGCTGTATTCTCCGTCTCTGCTTAATATTGAGTTGAATCTTATCATCTTCCATGATATACATCACGCTATCGCAACTACCAAGGCCTTAGCCACGAGGGCGCCTGGACACTCCTGCATTCGAAGCTGCGTCATCCAGGCATTGAAATGTAGTCATGCCGCATATTACCATTGCCATTTACTAGCAGGCCAAGAGCGCGTTGAGTGTTTCGTCATAGCAGATAATACTGCAGGTAAGGGCGATCCAATTGTGAAGTCATTGTTCGAGGTGACAATAATCCGCAAAAAGGGGGAGAAGCTTCGTGCTGCGATCGCTTTCACGGGTGTGCCAACGGGGACGGACATCGCTCCGGGGCCTCGGTTCACGGCATCGAGACGAAGCCACAAGGGGCCTCCAAGGCGCGTGGGCTGGAGAGGCCAGGTGCCGATGGCGTATGGTTAACAACCTTAACTCTGACGGTCCCGTAAGTCCAGGAGGTTAGGTTTGTCCATGAAACCTTAAAGCTATAATTATGGAGCTATAAGAGTGCCCTTCCCCCCAAGGGTGTGGCAAGGTAGAAGTGAGGGGTATGTCATCCAGTTTTCCGCCACAATCCGTACATAAATACGCCTGCCGGTGCTGTCTTTCTCATAATTTATGAGTCCAGAAAAGAGGTCTGCAATAAAGCCTGCCAGTATAGCGGCAGGCTCGTCCGTTCAGTCATTATGGGTAATACCAAGGTGCAAGGAAGTAAGTATGGTTGAAATTTCGGGTTATACTAATAGAACAAGAGGTCTAACTTGCAATCTAGTAACGCTATACCGAAGCACAAATTTGAGAACAAAGCTCCGCCAAGAGGTAACCTAAAGACCCCCCCGACAAGCTCAAACTCCGTAGCTAAGATAAACAGCGACTTGCTCGCCACTATGTGAAATGCCGTAAGGCAGTGCGTGCCCAGAGGCAGAAGACTAGAGACTACATTACAACTCTAGAGAATCGGGTCGAGGAGCTGAAGAAATCTAAGAATCAAACTACTTTGGAGCAGGCCACGCGAGAAACTGAAGCATTAGAGTCGGAGATTAGGCTGCTCGTCTTGCAGGTATGTCGGATAGCAGAATCATCCTTGGCTCAAAGCACACATGGCTGATTGTCATGTAGCTGTCGTCAAGCAGTCAGAACATCGCTGATTTTCCGCAGAATATAAGAAATATTATTGCCGGAGAGACTTTGGAAGAACCGGTCAAAGGGGACATGGTGAAGAACGATGTGTCATAGCAGTCATTGAGGACCCTTTTTATGAAAAGGCAGAAATCCAGCAGAGTTCAATTGACTCGACTTATTTGTTTAAAATACGGAAGACGCGGATTGTTTAGACGGCAACTTAGAATATGCTGAAAGCTTACATCTCTAGTCTCTCCTTAATATAATTTTCTTCCACAAGCTGCTCTTGAGGTCCATGAAAAGGCTTCAGCTTGTGCGTGTCTGGAATTTGATGTTACGACAGCTTTAAGCTACAAGGGTAGGTTTCTTTTAGTGTTTTATTGCTGATTATTTGATTATTCTGTGGTTCGGTATTGAAAGCGGCCAGCATTCCCAATGTGGTCGTCCGAAACGGGAAACAGAGAAGCGAAACTGGAAATAATCTCTCTTTATTTCCTCGGTGCACTCTAGATCAAATGCAATTGGAGTTACAGGTACTTAATAAAGATCAGGCTTAGGTTGGTCTCTTTGAGATGGACATTTGCGACTGGTCAACAGACCCGATGTAGTAGCCCAAAACAGGAAACAGAGAACCAGAAATGGAAAGATTCTCAAGAACAAGAACAAGAACTTGGAAGTACGGGGTTTTAAATACAGGTTGCACCCGGACTGAGACAATGAGTTGTTCAGAACTCTTTGTCTTTATCGAATACATCAAAACGAGATTCCGATTAGCATTTGAGTTATGGCACCCGCAACTCTCATCAATGATTTCGAAACGTGCCCGGGTGGTTGCCGCGAATCTGAGGGCACCTCCAAGTCGGTCAAATCCTCACAATCACCACTGCCCGACGTTAAAGAGTTCGAAAGCTCCTCTGCAGCGGTAGACGATATTGTCAGTGCGCTGAAGATCGCCGGTGGAGTCATCGTGCGCAACTTTCTGGATTTGGAAGATATAAATCGTATATTGGAGGATGTCAATCCATACCTGGAGGCAGACAAACCTTGGGATGGTAATTAAACCGACTAAGAACCATTATATTGGTTCATTCATTTCTGATGCCAGCTTCACAGGAGATTTCTTTCCCCCCGAAACGCGCCGAGCCTTTGGCCTGATGGGCAAGTCTCCGACTTTTGCTACTTCGATGGTCGGAAATCCACTCTGGACGGGTGTCACCGATGCCTTACTTACTAGCCACATCAAATACAATTGGGTTGGTCAATCGCCTGTTCTGCGAGATTTTTACTAAAGCCCTCCAGGTTGGTGACAAGAACGAAGAAAGTATCAGCGTTCCTCAACTCCACACTACCATCGTCTTTCGCATTGGACCTGGCGCAAGAGCTCAGCCTCTTCATCGTGACGATACCACACACCATCCTGATCACCGCGCGATTGCTGAGCATGTTTTGGGGAGAGACTGCGGCGTTGGCCTGTTTGTAGGTGCCACTCGGACTACAAAGGCGAATGGTAGGTTATGTATACAACGCATCGAGCGAACTTGATACTAAAATTCACCATAGGTGCCACCCGCTTCATTCCGGGATCCCATCTATGGGATTATCGTGAGGGGCCTCCAAAAGAAGAGCAAACTGTCTATGCAGAACTCAGTCCTGGCGACGCTTTCATGATGCTCTCAGGGTGCTTCCATGGTGGGTCCGCAAATACAACCAAGAATGAGGACCGCGTCCTCTTATCTACGTTCAGCTGCAGAGGGTGGTTGAGACAAGAGGAAAACCAGTACCTGGCGAACAGTATCGATTCAATCAGAGGGCTTCCTCCAGCTCTCCAGGAGCGGATGGGATATGGGCTAAGTCGACCATTCTTAGGCTGGGTGGATCTTCAAAGCCCCATGTATATCCTCCACCCTGAGGTTCCTAAGGAGCAGAAGGATCTCTTGTAACGTTCTAGTCCTTGGACTGTATGGTCGAAGAAGATTCTGTTCTGCGAACGTAGATAACCAATTTCCATAATCTCTACATATGCGCCAATCTTGCTTCGCCTACAGTAGTAGTAGTAGAGGTACTAAAATTGACTTCAGATCGTGTTAAGATCAAGTATAGTAGCTACAGCGTCCACAGTATCAACGAGAACTGCATTGGCATAGCACTAGTATACCCTTGAGCTTGAAGCTCAATATCGTCAAGCGTGTCTTGTCTGGCCATCATTTTCAAAGTTGCACTCGGTGTCACGGTGCAGTGGAACTAGTGTGAATAAATGAAGTATTGATCTATATCTTGTACTGGTGGTAACCAAGTGTTAATACCTTTGAATTATTTGTACCAGTGGCATCATTTTATATTCAGACAATCGCCTAGCAATTCGTAGGTGATAATAGTCCCTCTCACACCGTGAAAGTTGGATGAGCGAACTGGAAAATCCGGCTAAGCCAGACTAGGAAAGAGAGCTGTAATAGGAAACCATGCATTGTACCCCGATCAATTCCGAACCAAACGTATAGTATCTTAGTTTCAAAAGTATTGGAATTCTAGTTAATACGCTTGTGAGACTAGTGTTGAAAGCAGTATCTACACATAGTCTGTATCTAAGACTTGGAAGACTTCACCTCCAGCAACTTTAAATACTCGCTCGGCTATATTGATTATTGACATCTACCGATCTTTTGACGGCGACGCTTGCTATAAATAAAGTCACGAACTAACTTTATCACCAAATATAGCGGCGCAGGAAGTATGACGATCCATATATTGTGAGTTTACACTTCAGTCTCGGAAAACGGATCAACCATAGTAGTGAGGTATTATGAATGACTCAAGTTAGTTGCTTATTTCTATAATCTATCATCCGAAGCAGAATTGCATTGGAGCTATATGAGACCGATAGGGCTTTTGTTTCCGATCGATGACAGAACCCCACCAGGCTGCATCGCCACGAGACCCGTCTTGTTCCATCCACACTTCCTCAAGTACTGAAGATGCGCTATCATAAAGATCATAGCCGCAGGTTCGACTCCAATACTGGCAATAATCTCGAATGCTTTGTCGCGAAAATTGATCTTTGGTTTCACACCCAGCGAAAAAGAGTGGGAGGAAGGCTTGTTTTTGTACTATAGCAGTATGGCGACAGGAATGGACGTGCTCCAAGATAAGTCTTGCATATATGGCAAGCCTCGAAGGCCGGTTCATGCTCCGATCCCATCGGAAAACCCTCGCGATATAGATCAAGAGTCCGTATCTCCATGCCTCCGAGCAATTCCATCGGTCGCGTTGCTGCTGCATTTCTTCTTCAGAGAAATCGTCTTCGATTTCCAGGCTAGGATTCTTCCAGTTGATGATCGAAGCCTGAATCTCGTCGACGAGTGTCAAGTCGAAGATTGTCCAGTGCATCGATAAGGCCTTCTCATTTTCTTCGGCAAGTCTTGCCAGCTGCATCAGAGGAACAAGGAGTTCTCTGGGGCAGCCAATGAGGTCAAAAAAGCTCCAATACCGGTCGTCCTCGAGAGCTAGAAGCGCTTCAAAATAGGAGTATGGTAGCAAGCATGCCTGGCGTGAGAGTAGAGCTATAGTTGCATCCCACCTAAAACCATGGTTAGTGCACATGATATTACTAGAATCTGGATATAACAAACCACAGAAGCAAAACAACTTGTGCTTGAACTCTCCGATTATGTACCCAAATCTTTGGCCCGCCAGATAAACTGAGAAGCTTCTGGGCATCCGAAATACGAGTAGCCCAACTGCCGAAAGCAGATTGTGTTGCCTGGCTTGACTTTAGTATTGAACCAGATCGTACAAGGAGCTTATCTACTTACGTGGAATAAAAATAGTACCATTGTTGTATCTAGAAGCTGTACTGCCTGCGATCCCGTGTAGGTGTTCAATTCATTGCGATACAACTGAATAGCCGTATTCTGATGGTCGAAAACGTCAGCTGCTGGGTAGTCACCTTTGCTTGCTTGTCTGCCCGCGTGATAACAAGATACTGCTAGAATAGCATGTAACAAAGACTGGGAACCACGAGAAGTTTCTGACCGACACCGGAAAGGATTGCTAGGAACATCTCCACTCAGCGGCACGATACAGAATTCCTGATCGTCTGCGAGTCTGGTCAATGAGATCCGAGGAAACCTTGTGACACAGCACTTACACATGTTAAGTAAGACTTCGAATTTCCCAAACAAGCTCTTGTGCAGAACAGGACTTCCAAGGGCTATTATGTTTTGCCGCGGAGCTTCAAATATAGGATTTGGTGAAGTGGACCTCCCGGCTATATTGTCGATGGAAGATGGCATTACCGCCGTATTGCAATCACTGTCTAGTTCACCATATGTATCAAGAGTTTCAATGTCTATAGTGCCAGTAGAGGCCCAACTCGACCAATCCAACGGATCAGAGAAGTCAACTACAGGCGATAATGCTAATAGGTCAGAAACATTGTATTGTTCATTGATGATGCTTGGGCTAGCAGCTTTATCGTTTTGACAGAAATTAGTATGGTCACTATAAGGCATAGGATGTCTCATCTCACCATGAACACCACTGTCAAGAGTGCCCAGTAAAGGACTACAGGGCATATATTGATGACGTGATCTATTCCTGGGGGTGTTGCTTCGCTGAATGGAAGCCCGTGCCTGGATTGCACCGGGACAGGTAGAGTTCTGTTTACTGCGAGCTTCACTTGATTCAGCAGAGATTGGCTTCCGACCTGAGGCTCCTTCAGCCACGAATCTGAATTTCCGCGGCTTGTGAGGCCGAGAGCGGCTGTTCCTCACATGGATAGCGGCGTGCAGGGACAACGGCTCGAGATGGAATAAGTCATCGGTCGGCTCAGAGAGCATAGATGCCTTCGCTTGTATGGGCTTGCTCTTGGGCCATGTCAGCTGCATAGGGTAGCCACCGCAGACAATTTTCTTGCCCGAACAGGACGCGCATCTGGGCCGCTTCCGGTCACATCGACGTTGGTTAGCAGTGCATGTATGGCAGTCGGTTTTGGCAAATGCCAGGGAGTTTGTGCGGGGCTCGGTTGATGGAGGCATGACTCCAATCTATGATCTTTGGCAAGCAGCCGTAATAAAGGTGGGGTTGTCGAAAGAGCGGTACCAACACAAAGCTTCAGCTGAGCTGAGAAAGGGCCATCGGCGGAGGAGGAGAGAATGGAACTACCTCGAAGAAGAAATGAATATCAAAAAGTCGATATCGGGTGTCAGAAGTAGGATGTGGAGAAATCGTGCTAGGATGGAAGGCCTTTCTCGAATTACCCAAATCGTCTCTCTTGCCATGTTGGGTTAAGGTTTGACTGATAACCTATTAATAAGTACTCGAGGCTCGCTCCGCCGCTTAAAATGCGCGACCCTCGATCCTAATCCTTCGACAAGCAGCATATTTACTCTTCTGATCAGAAATATACATTTCATTATGGCAAGCACGGAGAAAAATGCAAATGCCATCGCATATGCTAAGACACTCTCGAATACACCCTGGTGTGACGACTACGAGAAAATGGTTTCGGGAATGGTGTTTGTACGCCTTCTCTCTAGTTTGCCGATATCTACTAACAAAGAAATAGCTATGATTCATTTGTGCCCGAGTTGATGGCCGGCCGGTTACGGGCCCGGAAGCTTGTCAAGAAGTATAATGACTATCTACCAGATGATGCGACCGTCGAGTCCTTGGCAGAGGATCGTAATGTAATGCTCAAGGAGCTCCTCGGGCACGTGGGCAAGGGTGTCGACATTGACCCTCCTTTCCGAGTCGATTACGGGTGCAACATATCGATCGGGGATGGCTTTTATGGAAATTTCAAGTGCGTCTCTGACGAATACAAGCACTAACGCCCGCAGCTGATATTGTCAATGCAGTATGGTGATACTAGATTGCGCAATCGTGACGATTGGAGACCGGACGAAGTTCGGTCCCGGTGTAAGTATATTTGCTGCAACACACCCAACAGCAGTACAGTCGAGACGAGACGGCGTGGACTATTCGAAAGAAGTCACCATTGGCAACGATTGCTGGATCGGAGGAAATACGGTGATCTTGCCGGGGGTGACGATCGGCAATGGGGTTACCGTTGGTGCGAGCTCGGTGGTAACCAAGAGCATCCCAAGCTTTTCGATCGCGGTTGGGTCACCCGCAAGGGTAATAAAAAAGGTCGAGCCGGTGCCAGACGTGCCGCAGAGCTGATATACAGACGATATATAGTTCTAACAAAACCGTGTTAAAAAATCAGGCCCAGGAGTAAAAGCTGAAATCACCATATGGCTCCATTCTTTTCTCTTTTTATGATAACTCTAATCATGGCAATTTTATCTCTGTTCTATTCTGCATAATCCCACATGGCAGTATAACAACCAACTAGTCTGTAACTGCATTCTAAAAAACAAGATCGAATATTAAAGGCCATGTATACACGGCGTTCAGGATCACGGTTCCCATACAAGCGAATCAGCATTAGGTGTTGCCTTTCCTACGAGCAGGCCGGCACGTTGCAATAGTAATACGGTTCCAAGGTTCCCAAGAGCATACCCAGCCACGTACGAAGCCAATCCCTACCGGCATCCGAAAAGTCTCCAAGTCTGCGAGATCTCCACCATAATCAGCAAGCAATGGCGAAAAGACTAATGCAAGGTACGGGGGGGGGGTTTGCTGGAAAGCCTCGACCGTCTGATAGTTGGGGTTCAGCTACCCGAGCGGCGCAGGGCTTAGTGAGCAACGCTCCGCACCTGCTAACTGGCTTGCATAGCGAGATCTCCCCCAGGATGGAGGAGCAGAGATTGTGCCAACCATAGCCAAGCAATGACAGTGCTGTAGTGGTCGTGTGGGCTCCTGCCCTTTTGGTCGTTGTGCTCGTATTGATTGATGACGCTTGTCTGGAAGAGGCTGGCATGACGGGCGAGAGATGGCCTCCTTGCGTGCGCCATCCCCGGCGCCACGTAGGTAGAGAAGGAGGCTGATGGGAGCTGTTTGTTCTTTTCGTTCTAGTCTCCTTTACGTCGCGGGGTCGATTCCTGCAGACGCATCCTGCTCTCCTTTCTCCTCTTTCTTTCGTCCTCTCTCTGTCTCCTCCGTCAACAGCAAACGGGGACCTAACTGAAAGTGTGCGACCATGTTGTGCCTCAAGTCAGCGGATGGGTCGTGGACCCTGCATTTGAAAAAGGCGCATTTCTTGGTGTTTGGAGTGTCAGCGATGCTTGTATTTTCGTACATGTATGCTAGCTCCAAGGTCACGGAGTCATGGCATTGAGATTGACAGTGGTCTTAGGTCTTTTCGAATTCTGTATGACGACCAAGCTCCATTGCTCAGTGTCCCGTCTGGCAGTGTCCCGTCTGGCAGTGTCCCGTCTGGCAGTGTCCCGTCTGGCCCCACTCCCAGCGATGGAAGCCCCAGCTCCACGGCCCCAGAATTGGAGCCGCTGTACGATACGACCAAAATGGCTTTCATGGTAGAAACAAGGCCCTTGCCACATCTCCCGGCGCTCTTTACGCACATGGCTGCTTTGATTCCTCCTGAATGGACTTTGCGCTTCATGGGCTCCACCGAGTCAATTCAGCAGCTCCTATCGTCGTCGCATCTTGCTCGGCTGGAGGCCATCGGGAAACTCACCGTCCTCGAGGTGCCGCCGCAGTACAACGTCACCAGCCGTGAATCCATCTCCCAGATGTTTACCGATATCCATCTCTACCGAGACATTCTCAGCCCGGCGGAGAACCTGCTCGTCTTTCAGCCCGACAGCATTCTATGTGCCAATAGCAAAGAGACCTTGAACGATTGGCTTGAGTGGGATTGGGTCGGTGCCCCATGGAGTGCCACGGCACAGCACGGAGGCAATGGGGGATTGTCCCTCCGCAAGGTTTCACGCATCCTCAAAGTCCTCAGCGCCCAAGACCGCCCCGAGAATGATCCCGCGCTGGAAGATCTATGGCTCACGACCGAGCTCGCACGGCTCGAAGATGCTAAAATGCCAAATGCATCGATTAGTAAGCATTTCAGTGTTGAGAGCGTTTGGGACGACAATCCTCTTGGCTATCATGTCGGGTGGCTTGGTGTGCATCATGGTCAGATTTGGGATGATGCGGCGCAGGTGAAGCATATCATGGAGTATTGCCCGGAGGTCAAGTTGATTTTGGGGATGAAGCTCGACAACGACAAGCCAGTCGGTGTTCCTCGGTAAAGAAGCGCTGTACGTGGTTGAATTAATCCGATGAACACATACAAACATTCGAGACATGCACTCGAAGCTTGGAAAATGTAATGCTCGCACGGAGTGATTTCGGAACTGGCACCAACATCCAGACTTGGCAAGCCATAACGATCTCTGAATGAAGATACTTCTCCAGACGAACCGACGAATCAATTTCGGAAACCCTGGTTCAGGATGGAGCCGTAGCCTTTCTGGGTGTGTGATAAGGGGATTGCGTTAGGACAGGGTGGGGATGGGGCTTCGATGTAAGAGTAGCAGGACCATGACAACAGAACCCCATGGTTCGATATGATACCCTAGAATTAGAATATACGGGATCCTGTCCAGGTCGAAGATAAGGCCTGGTGCAGGTGAACGGCATGTACAGATATATTGCCTCCTGTCGCCTTCATGCTACTGGCACTAATGCGCCCATCAAGCTCGATATGTCGTATTCAAACACGGCTGGGTCTTTTGCTAGGTCCAATCCTGTATCAGAGCTCCAGAATTTGCATCTGAGGAGACGAATTTCTCATCGTTGCTTGAGAAGCATCTGGTTGAGCTTGCCCGGCAACGATATAGTAAAGGTAACCAGTAGGCGAGGGGCGATGGTTGAATGGTCACGATATGGAGCGGTACGCAGCTGCGGAAAGTGTTGGACCAAAGCCAACTTCGCAAGCAGTCGTCAAGGAATATTTGCTTTGCAAAAATCTATATGCGAAATGATGCGTGCACGATTTTATCCATTACCCATTCACACAACCCACCACAGTATAACCCATGACGCCAGCCCTCTTAGTTGTATGAGCGCCTCTCTGGGCACCTGTAATCACCTTTCTAAGTATCCCTCTAAGCACCAACCCCGAACATTTCCTGAAGCATCCACCGCCTCGTAGTGATCCAGCCTGCATCCGCTGCCGGCTGGTGATAAAATGGGTGATGTGCAGCATAGACACCATCAAAACCGCAGGTCATGCCTAAAATCAAGAAAAACAGAACGAAATGTAAGTAAAATGACTTCTTAAAAAACGTTATGGTCATTCCGAGAAAAGAAAAAGAAAACATAAATGTCGTCGCGTGCATGTCGTTCGTGTTTGCGTAAGCAACTCGTGGTTGATATCCCACGGGGGCGTGGAGGGGCTCGTCTCTTTCAAACCCAGGATCTAAAGACGATGGCTTTACCTAAGTGTTGTGTTTCTTGCTCTAGCGATTGCTCCACTTTGAGAAGAAGCTTGGCTGTCTTTACTACAAGTTCTTGTTCACGTTAACGGCTGAGGACGCGCGCTTTAAAGGATAGAAATTACCTTCGTATTCGAGAGCATACGATATTGGAGCATCCTCATCACGACTGAGCAAGATCGGAGCTTCGGGATCTCTCCGCTCGGAAACGCGCAGTCTCAATCCCACATTTTTATCATTGTCGGCCCAGAGAAGCCGTTTGCTGTAGTCTGCATCTTCTGCCTGGGCTTGACTTTCGATTGGGAGCATGTCATTTTCAAGCAAGGCTGTGGCGCGCTCTGAAAGCCAATCTCTCCATATGCGTAGCACACTATCTCCAATATTGACACAGCTGCTCAAGAGACCAGGTCGTGAGCCAACCTTGGCAAGGCTGGTGATGGTGCAGAGTTGGGAGAACAGCTCGTAAGATTCCAGGTTGATGTTCTGGCACACGTATTCGCCCTTGTGGTCCTCTACGAGCGCATTCAAGGGGCCCGCAAGCCATGACGCGGGAAGTAGTGGCCCTCCAGCGGGATGTGATCGTACGACTCTTCGAGTGTTTTCTGGCTGCACCGGTCGGAAATGGGAGTATAGCCCCGACAGCTTTCCCAGTCTCCCGGTATCTTTGACATCTTGGTATATGTCCCCCTCTCCTTCCATCTCATCGCTTAAACCATCGGTTCCTAGAAAATCGCAGAACAGATAGGGTGTCGAACGTTTGTTGGCTGGATGGTAGACTTCGAGAATGAGTTTGTGGTCCTTGAGCGACGCTACGTGAAGGAGTCGGGTGTGGAGGATGCGAAGGACAATGTCGTGGAAGTGGTGAGAGACAGTTGTCATTGGAAGAAGTGCGCGAGTCGAGAACCCAGAGAGAATCGTGATGAACAGCTGTGGAGAGACTTAGTGGCTGTCAAATACCTTGGAGTACCATACTGACCTCGTTGGGCAATGCCCCAATCCCAGTGGAATTGACCACCATATTGTCGTTGGTAGATGATTATCAGAATATAGTAAGAAGAACAAAGACACAATCCCGGCGACAACAACGGGGCCTGGGTAGCCCGACGAATTTATACTTGACGAAAAGTAGTCCGATCAAGTGAACTGATCTGAGGTGGCTTCAGAGTTGTGCATCAGGCATTCCCCGGCTCCGTGCAATTGCCAATGTCACTCCACTACGCGGATGTTGTTCGCAGGTATTGGGGCTCTGTCTCGAAAGTTACGATCCGATAGGGCTGATCCTTTATCGTGGTCTGATTCCGTCTCGGCAGATACAGGAGAGTCGCGCCGACCTTTGATTTTCGATGTCGCCGGGCCCCTTGCAGGACAACGCGCCGGGAGAAGCTCTAGTGGCTTAGGGCCGGACGAACAGACGTTGTCGCAGGCTGCTGGAGGATGCAGTACGTTGTAGAAGGTGGGTATATAATCACCGAGTAGGATTGAATTTCGCACGAGGCATGTAGACTGCCTTATGCATTCCTCATACCCAGCGCACGAGACTTATGCAGTCGCGGAGTGGAATGAGGTGGACTACTAATGGGAGGTGGTTTTGGAACCAGGGGATTAATGAAGTTGGAGACTTCAAGCGCCAACGATGACGGCGGCACTTCCGTTGTGGTTGAGGCTTGACGATAAGGGCGTCGGGCGCGGATAAGAGCTGGGCTTGCGCTGCCATGCCATGCCGCCGTCCGTGGATTTTCAGGCCACGTGTGACAACGTTGAGCGGCTCGCTTGGTGGAAAAGTTCACCACGCTGAATCCTTTCCGACGAAGAGTGCATGCTCGAGAGATTACGGAAATGCGTGTTCGGAAAGTTTAGGGATTGCGTGCCACTGTACGCATCCCGGACTCGGGTTGTCCGATCGGCCGCGCTGGTGCTGCTGATATCGAGTACGGTGCAGGTGCTTTCAGGGACGCCAACGTGATCTCATACATATTGTAGGTTCCGGTACTACCGTGTTGTGGCGGCCTCTCCTTTCGGCCTATGGCAAACCAAGTAGATACATGCATCATGGTGGCCTGAAGCGGTAGTCTTGTAGAGTTGGCCTACGAATGTGGATGAAACCAATGATATCTCGTAAGGTGTACAGTAAAGAAGTAAAAATGGGAAGCCTGATCAGGTGGGCGGCACTTGAAGGCTGGCATGAAAATCCGGAAGGGAACTGCATAAATAAAAACCCATTCCATGCCATACTTAGTTGGGCTTGGCTCACTCTACCCTTCCAGCTCAGTCTGCCGTAATCGTTCCATTCGTGCAAGTCAGCCCCATGCCGGTGACACCTTCCAGTCCAGTGCACTCCATCTCAGCCGCAGTACCATTCTGTAATCTGTTAGCCAGGGCCGAGGTTGGCAGGATCGCTCAAAAACTGACCGCAGTTGTCAGATTGATGTCCGCGAAGTGGAAATTCATGCAGTGAGCCTGGTCATTACACATCATGTAGACGGCCTTATTAAGGCTTTCTCCTGAAAAATGGTCAGAAACATTGGCCTAGGAGGCGTTAGGAGAATAGATGCCTTCAGTATAGCTCCAGCAAGGATCAGTGATGCAGCTGCCGTCCTTGAGCGTTGTGCTGGCACTGCCAGTAATGTTCTCCCACGAGAAGGCATTTGCGTATGCCGCCACGGAAGCATTCATGCCGGCAGCACCTTTCTCCTGGTCTACATAATTCTCGATAAAATGGATAGGATAACTGGTGTTATGAATCTCGAAGTTTCTCCAGGTGACATTGCTGAGGTTGCAGGTGGTACCCAAACTACCCTTGAAGCGAGCACCAAAGAGACTGTCCTTCACCACGACGTCCTCAAAAAGGTAATTTCCTGCCGTTCCTGAGCTACACGAGACGGCGATGCCGTGAGTTCCAGTGGCGAGGACATTGCGGACCGTTACGTTGGTTGCGTCTGGTGAAACATTCACCATGTCGTCACCGTTGTGACATTCGAATCCATCGATCAGCACGTTGTTTCCACTGAGATCGATACCATCTGTATAAAATTAGCATGCTTGCTTCCGCGGCTATCATGAGGGCTTGCCAGTGTTGAATGGGAAACCATCATCAGAGCGTGCATCGATATAAGTATTGGTCATTGTGACATCGCTGCCTTTGATGGAGAAGACCCAAGCGATAGGTTTCAAGATCTTCAGATCTTCAATCACCAAGCCACTACAGCAAATTATCGTCAGAGTTTTACAGATTATGAGCCATGAGAGCTTACGTGACGGAGAACGTGAACCAATGCGGTCTCGCAATCTGATTCCCGGCTGACCACCATTGCTGGCCATGAGCTGTATATAGTGTTAACCAAACTTGTTCCATTTCTGAAAGCAGCGCCGAGGTACGCACCAAGAAACCAACCACCATCCTGAGATTTACTGCCGCTGAATGTTATGTCGGAGCCTTTGACGGTGATCCAGTGGCCAGGATAGATCTTTGTGTTGTTGACCACAGCCTGAATCTCGGTTATGTTCTGACTCAGGCTGATGTTGCCCTCGAACGAAAACTTGACTCCGCTCAAGTCCCTGAACGAAAGAGGTGTAAGCAGGTTGTATGTCTCATTGCCTGAGAAAAGGATGGTCGAATTGCTGCCACAAGCAGCAACTGCTGCGGTGATTCCGGGCGCATCGTCTCCCCCAACGGTGGAGTTCTTGGGCATGGTACATGTTTTCCCGGCTGCTATGCCTGAGAGAGACAGGATAAGCCAGGACGAGAGCGATTTCAGATACATGTTGATGCTTTGGTACACGACCAACAAAAGAATGGAAGCTCCAAGAGACAGGCGTACCCTCCAGAATTGCTATCGGCGATGCACTTCATTTATATATGTTAAATGCCGTAGCATGGTAGTTGAAACAAACTTCATTATTTAACATTGGAGAATAAACCCCCATGAGCGGAACGGAAGTCGACAAGCATGTCCTCGGTTTCCTTAAAGTATCGTCTGATTATTGAGCGACAATTGACCATCGGATAATTGAGATGAAGGATCAGGATGTCCTGTGGGTAATATTCCACGAACCAATCTCGTCTGCGATCCATTCTGCTGTTTCGAGCAGACGAGGCCCGCCCCCGAGAGAAGAAACAAGCCGGCACCTACAGCGGAGCGGAAGGGTGGAAATGCCGCAGATTGGAGAGGATAGGACTTGGGTAGATCCATCATCTGTAGCAGCTTCTCCTCGTTGGCTTCCCTTTTTTCCCCCTTCCCCTTCCCCTGTCTTGCACTTTTCCCGGACCCTCCCACGCCGGGTGCCGCATGGGCAAAGTCAATTCTGATGTCAGATCTGGGAATCGGATCTCTTCACCGAGCATAAGATGGACTCCCAACCCAACTGCATGCTTCAGAAAGACTGGTGCGTTGACCAGCCGAAGATTCTGGACGTATCTTAGAGTTCAAGATTCTGCCTCATCATAATCTCCACCAGCTCGTATCGTCGCTCTCACCTGCCCGTCCGGGGAACCAAGGCCGGACCACGTGCAAAGCGAACCCCGCCATGCATTTACACAACCCCTCATGTTTCTTTTCCCTTTTTCTCCTTCCCTCTGCATAGAACGCACCTGTATATAACACAAACTCTTGTATATTGCGCAACTCGACTTCGACCTCTGCAACATGCCCGAGGAAATCTTGAACGATATCTCGCACCGGCGATTCAATCCGCTGCGGGGTTCCTGGTTGCTTGTCTCGCCCCATCGTACCAAGAGACCATGGCAGTAGGTTCTTCCCGTACTCTGTTCCTGGCTGTAGACACTGACTTACTGCAGAGGTCAACAAGAGTCGCCTTCAAAGATCACTTTGCCTGACTACGATCCTACGGTTTGCGGTCCTACTCTGTCATGTTTTGCAATCTCCTGATCCCTGTTTGAAGTGCTATCTCTGCCCTGGAAACAAGCGTGCACAAGGCGACTCCAACCCCAAGTATGAGAACACATATGTGTTCGTGAACGACTATAGCGCCGTAAAAGAAGAGCAGTCTGAGTACAAGCAAGAGAGTGATCCTAAGGGTAAGTTCCGAAGCTGCTGTCGCTCGAATCCTCCACTGATCCTCACCGCTGCAGATGTGTCCAATCTCCTCCTCCGCGTTGAACCAGTTACTGGAAAGTGTTATGTTATCACCTTTGCGCCGTCTCACAATTTGACCCTCGCCGACCTCTCCCCCAAGGAAATCCTACCGGTTGTGCAAACATGGACGGAGATCTACACGGCCCACTTGTCTCCCAAATCGCCTCTTGCCGCAGTCTCACAGCCTACCACGCTTGCGCCCACCGGCCTGAGTATGACTGCACCAAATGCGCAGTACAAATGGATGCAGATCTTCGAGAACAAGGGTGCTGCTATGGGCTGCTCGAATCCCCATCCCCATGGACAGATCTGGACCACAACTGGTCTGCCTGAGGAACCAGCGCTAGAGCTTGAACAATTGCAAAAGTATCGACGTGAGCATGGTGGAAAGAGCATGTTGGAGGACTATGCGAACCTGGAGATGGAGAAGAAGGAGCGCATTGTGTTTCAAAATGCAACCTTTCTCGTCGTTTGCCCATGGTGGGCTACTTGGCCGTTTGAGGTCATGATTATGAGCAAGAAACATAAGCGTGCCTTGGTCGACTTGAACGACGAGGAAAAGTTGCAGTTCGCGGAGGCAATCGCTGAGGTCACCAGAAGATATGACAACCTCTTCGAGACAAGTTTCCCGTACAGTGAGTATTCCTGCTGAGCCTCGAAATTCAATTCCTAATCTCTACATAGGTTCGGGCATTCACCAAGCGCCTCTTGAAGGTACCGATGATGAATGCGAGGCTTCGCACTTCCACATGCATTTCTACCCCCCACTCCTCCGCAGCGCGACGGTCAGGAAGTTCTTAGTTGGCTATGAATTGATGGCAGAACCACAGAGAGATATCACACCAGAGCAAGCTGCCGCGAGGCTGAGGGACTGTGGTGGTGAATTATATAGAAAGCTCCTTAAGTAGGGCTGAAGGTAAAAAGGGGTAGATACTAGAAAATACCCTTCGTGGTTTTGGCACCGCTGTCTAACCAGATCTACGCCGTCTAGTCAGGGCTAAGCCGGAACTCGAGCAAGACCTGCCTTCCATCTATCCGGTGTTTTATTGTAGATAATAGTTCCATTGGCAAAGCATCCATATCAAGCCGGTGATTGCAACCACAATTGGCGCCAGAATTCCCTCTCCCAACCGTGCAGTCTTGAAGATAAACCACTCGCTGAGGAAATGCCAGGCCGCGATGATATATGTTATCATAGCCAATTGGTACAGAACCGGGTTACTAATATCGTACGCCGCATATCCTCTCACCACACCTTGGAGCAGCGTCCATGTTCCCCATGTCCTCGATGAGAGCGGAGTTGCTGGTGAAGTGGCATCTGGTGTCGATCGCCCGTCCTTGGCTGCTTTAGGACCTAGATACACGCGGCGTGTGTAGGAGAGTGTCACATAGGCTTGAACTGCATTTCCTATCGCAACGAAAGCGGTCTATACGAGATTATATTTAGTTACGGGATGGAACTGACGGGAAATAGGGGAGCCTACCAATGCTAGCCATTGAGGAAGGAGACCAGGATGTTGCGGTAGATATTGAGTCAACACAGAGAGGGACATCTTGCAAGATACGACTCAACGATTGTTACTCGCCGTAGAATGTCGGCTTGTCGAGCTACTGGTTGTGACAAGACTCGGTGGACAAAGAAAAGTTACCTGGTAGCAAATAAGCTTCATTAGCGCTTGAGAAGCTCCGAGGATAATCCCCCAGGCTAAAAGAGCTCAACCGAGCCCCAACATATTCAATCTTGCTGCCGTCCAGAGTTGCCACGATCATTTCGACACTGAACTAGCCATGGATTATCTAGCCAATGTTTTGGCGCATGTGCCCAAAGCTGCCGTTGCGTCTTTCGCGGTCATTGGCTTCATCTTTGTGGCTGACCGCTTCATCAGCTATGCTCGTTTGCTCTTGAGTCTCTTTGTCCTCAAGGGAACTAACGTAAGTCTCGCCGTGACAATTCTTTCATAGGATAGCTACTGATGGATTATAGCTTCGCAAATATGGCAAGAAAGGATCCTGGGCTATCGTTACTGGTGCCTCGGACGGGATTGGCAAAGAGTATGCTATTCAACTCGCCCAAAAAGGATTCAACATCGTCCTTGTCTCCCGCACGGAATCGAAACTGCAAGCCCTCGCAAAGGAAATCGAACAGAAGAACTACTTGGGAACACCTATCCAGACCAAGGTTCTACCCATGGATTTCTCCAAGAACGATGACGGCGATTATGCCAGATTGAAAGCACTGGTTGACGGACTCGATGTTGCAATCCTTGTCAACAACGTAGGACAAAGTCACTCCATACCTGTTCCTTTTGCCCTTACGCCAAAGGATGAGATGAAGGACATCATCACCATCAACTGCATCGGTACTCTCAAGGTCACCCAAATCGTCTGCCCCGGCATGGTGCAACGCAAGCGTGGTCTCATACTTACCATGGGATCTTTTGGTGGACTGGCACCAACACCTCTTCTCGCAACCTATAGTGGCAGCAAAGCCTTCCTTCAGCAATGGTCTACGGCACTAGGTGGCGAGCTCCGCAGCTCCGGTGTTGATGTTGAGCTCGTCATCTCTTACCTCGTTACATCCGCTATGAGCAAGATCCGCAGGCCTAGTATGCTTATCCCTAACCCAAGGAACTTTGTCAAAAGTGTGTTGTCAAAAATTGGGCGAGCTGGCGGAGCTCAGAACATCGCTTATACAAGCACGCCATACTGGAGTCATGCGCTTGTGCAATGGTGGTGGGAGCAGACCATTGGTACTGGCAGCTCGTGGATAGTAGAGAAGAACAGGGGAATGCATCAGAGTATCAGGACCCGAGCTCTAAGAAAGGCTGAGAGAGAGGCTAAGAAGGCCTAGAGGGCGATAGAGAAGGAAAACCGTCCACCAAGAACTTCAGTGTGGATAAAACTCAGTTTTAGAATCTTTCACGGCGCTAATTATAAAGCCATACACGCTTTTGCAAAG
Source organism: Coleophoma crateriformis (assembly GCA_003369635.1). Classification (NCBI taxonomy): domain Eukaryota; kingdom Fungi; phylum Ascomycota; class Leotiomycetes; order Helotiales; family Dermateaceae; genus Coleophoma; species Coleophoma crateriformis. The sequence goes on from PDLN01000003.1 coordinate 198,107, forward strand.
ATACTAGTTACAATCAGCTGCCATTAATACCTTGTATACTCTTCAACGTAGTTCGGCACGTGGGACCTCCTAGATCATTATCACAATTGCAACATCATGATTTAGAGTCCAGCTACCTATGAGAAACGGCTCGATCCCAAATTTAGAAGCTTAAACTACCACTGCCTTGCATGCTTCTGACATTGATGATATTTCATTGTACCTCGCAAGGCTGACTTGACCGGAAGAACCATCGGCCCGCGTTCATCTGCCAAAATTATTGTCACCTAGACGCGACGAAGACCTTCCTCGACGCCTGTTGACAGCTCCACCAACTTCTCGACGTCACCCTGTTCCGTTCCTCTCTCACCCTCGAGCTCTCAACAGGTGCTGATCTACCTCTTCATGAAGTCAATTTAATATATTTCACCAATCTGCAGCGTTTGGGAGCGCGTCGTGTTGAATTACCTACTGCAGTTCGCAGAAAGCGAAAGCCAGCATCAAAATGTCATATCCAGTTCTGCAGACGCCGCAGAGGTTTCCTGGCGCCTTTGTTTCGACCCCAGCAGCATCTCGTTTCGGCCCTCCGATACGACAACCCGTCTTTCGTCAGCAATCCTTTGGTAGCCAACCTGGTGGTACTACAGCAGTGGGCTCATCCCTCAGCAAGTCACCTTCGCAGGCGCCAGCTTCGCTCCCAGCTCCCGATACTCGATCTTCTCAACCTGTAGCTCGAGCCGCGCGCACGATCAATAAGGCATTGCAAGATGAAGCAAATTTCCCCGATCTTGATAGCTACGTCAAGCGTGAGTTTAGTTTGGCTGGTTCTAGAGGAAGTGTGCTGACGGTGCTGTAGAGGGTATCTCGTCCGACTATGAAGTTCCTTCACCCACGACAGAGCCAGCATGGGCACCGTTTCAAAAGACGAAAATGTACGCAATTCCAGATTTGATCTTCGAGCAATACAATCGTGCGCAAGTCCAGACAATGATGGGATTATTCGCGGAGCTGAACCATGCTTGGGTCACAATTGACAATGCACTGTACTTGTGGGATTACACACATCCAAATCCAGAGTTGAAGGGATTTGAGGAGCAGCCAAATAGTATCACTGCAGTCAAACTAGTAATTCCTAAGCCTGGGGTGTTCATCAGCCAGGTCACACATGTTTTGGTTGTCGCAACGACCTCCGATATCTTTCTCTTGGGAATTGAGGCATCGATCGGTCCATCTGGTGCTAAAGAGGTTACTTTATACCAAACGAACATGCAATTGTCAATCAGAGGCATTGATGTACGGGTGATTGCAGGATCAGCAGCGACTGGACGGATATTCTTTGCTGGATCAGCAGACAATGAGGTGTACGAACTTCAGTATCAAACAGAGGAGCACTGGTTTCAGTCGCGCTGTACAAAGAAGAACCATACCAGTGCTGGCTACGGATCACTCGTACCCCGAGTCTTTAGTCAAAAGTCTCCAGAATACGTCAGGGATATGGTGGTGGATGACTCCAGAGGCTTACTCTATACTCTTTCGTCTGAGTCGTCCATTCGTACTTTCCATATGAGTGACCCGAAGTCTTTACAACTGGTTATCGAGAAGCGAAGGCAAGAGTGCTTGAGAGATATCAGTCATATGATCTCTGCGTCTCCATTATTGTCAAGCAGAATGGCAATAGTGTCTATCAGCCCAATATCCGGCAATGAAGCCTCAAGAATTCATCTGATGGCCACGACTTCCACAGGTTGTAGACTGTTTCTGAGTGCGACGCGGGGATACGGATGGGCCAATGGACAAGGTGCGCCACAAAGCATGCAAGTTCAGCATATCAAGTTCCCACCCCGCGATCCAACACAACCCCCTGCGGCAGGATCTTACGGCGGTACGGAGGCAGCGATCGAAACATCGTCACAGTCTTTGAGCTACACTCGAATGAGTCTCAGATACCCACCAGGATTTTTTCTTTGCTTTGTGACTAAAGATCCCAATTCAGGCCGAGAAAATCTTTTCTTTTCAGCACCAGACACAGGCCGGATAGCAGCTCAAGTCCGAGATCAATCAGCTCAACCGATCAAGTATCATGAGCAAGCAGTTTGGCTGGACTTGGAGAGCAGAGCAGAAGCCATTGGCCTCGTCACGCCACCCTTTGCGGCAGGCCCAAAGCCCTTGGGGTTCGGAAACGAGTTAGCCGTGCAGTATGATGACCCTCCAACCGAAATTGCAGTTCTCACAAACACCGGAATCCACACTCTTCGCCGAAGACGTCTTGTAGATATTTTCGCTGCAGCGATTCGACAAAATGGCGGCGATGAAGGTCTCGATAATGAGATCAAAAAGTTTGTTCGTCAATATGGCCGAGCAGAGACCACTGCCACCGCTCTTGCAGTAGCTTGTGGGCAGGGAAGCGACGTCACGCCGGGGGACAACAGGACGGCCAGAGTGATGGACCCCGAGACGCTGGAACTTGCCCGGAAGGCATTCGTAGAGCACGGTGGAAAGGCATCCTTGAATGAGAATGCCGTCTTGGAGAACGGCCAGCTTCCAGCTGATGCTGTCACCCCTTCGGCAAGGCATGCCGGTTTAGCAATCTACATGTCCCGACTTGTCCGGTCAGTGTGGAAGTCGCCGGTTATTACGCAGGGTCAAGACAAGAACGGGGCTGTGCTAATTAGCTCCACAATCCCTAAAGAGAAGCTCAAGTCTGTGCAAGATAATCTAACAAAACTTGACGAGTTCTTGGAAAAAAATAAGACCTTCATTGAGGGCCTTACGGGACCTGAAAGCCTTGCTCGCGCTACAAACAGACACGAAGAGACTGCATTGCAAGGGGAACATCAAGCTCTCCACTCTCTGACAAGCCTCAACTCAAGCATTATCGAAGGCATTTCATTCGTCCTTATGCTGTTCGACGAAAGAGTCGACGAGATTTGGCACAATCTAGATGACACCACTAAACAACGACTACGCAACCTCACATTTGAAACCCTCTTCTCTGACGATACTGGAAAGGACCTCGCGAAGCAATTGGTCAAATCGATAGTGAATAGAAACATTGCCAAAGAGTCCAATGTAACCCAAGTTGCGGAAGCCCTTCGCAGGAGATGCGGCACATTCTGCAGTGCCGATGATGTGATTATTTTCAAGTCACAAGAGTTACTGAAGCAAGCTCATGAAGCTGGTGGCGTCACGGATCAGGCCCGCAACCTTCTGAACGAATCTCTGCGCCTTTTTCAGTCGGTTGCAGGTGCTCTATCGTTCGAAAATCTGGGGAATGCAGTAGATCACTATATCGATATGCAATTTTATGCCGGAGCAATCACGCTAGCTTTAGACGTTGCAAGGGAATCCGATCGAGGAAATAAGGCTTTGGGATGGGTCAATGAGGGAAAGCCAGACGGCGATGCACGCTCCAGTGCATTTATCAAGCGGAAGGAGATTTACGACCTTATTCATGAGGTCTTACAAACGGTTGACCAAATGACAAGCCGGGGTCCAGAGACCATCGATGGTCGATTTACATTGCTTGCAACAAAGCGAAATGAAGCATATGCAGTGGTCCATCAGTCTAGAGACGAGCTGTTCCAATTCGATCTTTATGATTGGTATCTTGCTCAGGGATGGACCGACAGACTGCTTGCCGTTGACTCAGACTATGTTGAACCTTATCTCCAACGGATAGCTGCTACCGATGTAGAGAAGGCAGATCTGCTCTGGAGATTCTACGCCGGCCAGGAAGACTATTACAAGGCTGCTCAAGTACAACTGGAACTGGCCAAGAGTGACTTCAAAATCCCGCTCACGAAGCGCATCAACTACCTCAGCAACGCTAGAAATTTTGCATCTGCACAGAGTGCTGGAATCGGCCGACAGGCAAGACAAATGCTACTACACGAGGTCTCAGAATTGCTTGAGGTGGCCAATATTCAAGATGAGCTTTTGCACAGACTTCGGGGGGAGGAGCGACTGACTGCCGATCGAAAAGAAGAGCTTGTGAAGGCGCTTGATGGCCAGATTATTGGCCTTACGGAAGTAAGTTGCCCATTTTGTCTCTGTACACAACTAACTAGTTACAGCTTTACAACTCCTACGCCGATTCAGCCAGTTACTTTGATATCTGTCTCATGATCTACCAGGCCGCCGATCATCGCAGTGACGCAGATATCATGTCGACTTGGCAGAATATTATAGATGTCGAGCACACAAAGATCGCAGAAGATCCCGAAGCCGGCCAGCTTCCTTACGAGGCGGTCATCAACGTTGTCTGTGACTTGGGCAATCGCCTCAACTTCTCCGAAACCACGTTCTCGCCATTGATTCTTATCCCATTACTCGAGAAATACGCTTTTGAGTGCCAGAGAGACGTTGGCCCCAAGACGTGGCTCGTCGATCTCTTCCTTCGCATCCGCTTCCCCCACGAGATCATCCTCAGCACCCTCACCACCATGTTCTACAACGACGAAGCTCCCTTCGCCGGCCGGAACCGTCGAGTGCTTGCGGAACACATTCTTTACATCGTCCAAGAGTGGTACCGAGATTGCCGGACCAATAACTCTCGTATGTTCAGCGGCGAAGAAAATGCGAGGGAAATCTCTCATTTGCTGGTAGAGCTGATCCAGAATGGTAACCTGGGCATTGAGCAGCAACAACAGATTCAAGAGATACGAAGAAGTATTGAGCTGGAATTCTGATGATCAAGAGGCCTCAAAAGACAGGGCACTGCATTTTTCTGTTGTTTGGATAAGCAAGTATGGTGAATGATGGCACTCCGCGTCGGTTTTTTGGTGGGGGATAAGCATGATTCAATTGATCTTGGCGTTTTTTGATGGTGGTTGGAAGTGTAGGGTCATCGGTTGCTTGGCTTGCTTGCAGAGCAAGGGACCCCTTCCAAGAGAAAGCAGACGTGGAATTGAAGCAGCTGCAGAAGCAGGGCCAAGCAGCAAATGGAGAAGAGGTAGAAGTGACATGTAGACGGACGGTATCTGCAAATATTGTATATCTAGGCGGATGGGTAGCATGGAAGACGTGGACGCGGCGAAGCGACCGAAAAGACCTAATGGATTGATACCTGTAGACATGTATAAATGCAGTCTGCTTGCTGGTTATTTCGATGCTGTCCTCTACCGAAGTGTGATGAAGCCGGTCGATTTCTTTCCCCTTTCCTTCATCCTTCTGAGGGCACATCCTACGGAGATCAAGAAGGCCTGCCTGATGCTCACAGCATTCAAGTTCATGTCAGAGTCATAATAGTAGTGCAGGCCCGGATAACAACCCTTGCTAGCAAAAATCAGCCCCGGTTCGCTCTCGTAGGCAGCAGCTGCGCCATACAAAGAATTGGCCTCCTCCACAGCACGGCATGACTGACGAAATGGATCAGACCGAGTCGCAGCTTACTAGTCAACTGATCAACATTGCTCTCCAAACAAACTCAGCTCACTAGCTTCTCTTTCCCAAGTATAAATCTTGCCCCTCTCCCCGTCTCTCGCCTTTCTTCTCCAGCTTCCTTTGCCTCCGGCTTAGGTCAAGTGTCGTATCTGCTCCATTCAGATTATTCTCTGAATGTGGCAGCTGCGACGATATTTTTCTTCATTTCGGGATCGTGGACCGCTGTGCTTGCATATGTCTCGAGCTGAACTGTGTCCCGGGTATTACACTGTTTCCCGCTGATGCGAATCTAGAGATCTCTCTCATTGCCGCTCTTGACTTGGTCAGGGCGGTGAAGAAAGCTGATGGTAAACGGAAGTCATTTCTGTTCCAAAAACTTGGTGCTTTACGCCGACGGAGCTAAATACGTATGACGATGATTGAATTGGGTCCCGAGCGGGAGAAGATTGACATGAGGGTTAAATTGCGATACAGATATACATATACATCGCAAAACATTGAATGATATCTATAAAAGAACGTGCTTTGACTTGACTTGGGAAACGCCCTCGATTATCTCTCTTTACTTTCTTCCCCAGGCAACGGGGCCATAAGTGGCAGTTGCAGCTCGGATCTGCTTCCCCCAGACCAGGAAGACGACCGCAAAACACAGGAAGAAATACTGAATGCCGACCATCTCTCCAAAAGCTGACCGCATCCCAGCCGCCACGATCCAGTCCCACGAATAGAGCGCCAGAATCGCTCCTACAACAGCTCGAACCACAAACACGGTGACAAGAGCTTCGCCAGCCAGCGAAGGATAGGAATCGATAGCATATGTCGCAACCACATTAGAGATGGCCGTCAACCCAAAGCCCTGCATTGCATACCCAACAGCTGGCGCAATCCACGGCTCCTTTGCAGCGGTGGTCAGTCCAAAAATGAGTACCCCTATTGGACCAATTACAGCTGGAATGACGATGGCATAGAGGCGGTATTCGGGCTCGCGGTGTCCGTTGTACACGCGTGTCATACGAGTGGCGATCATATCGATGAGCTTTCCGCCGAAGAAGATGGCGAGGACGGCGCCGATGAAACCAGAGATGGAGAGAAGCCCGAGTGAACCTACCTTCCAGCCATATGGGGGCTTGGTAAACGTCCGCGATGATGTTAGTTGAACAACAATGTTCCTGTTGCCTTGGTTAATAACATGTTTGATACCACCACTAGTCAACTTACCACCCGACGAACACACCAATGACGCAACCAGGCCAGAGGACACCCGGATATGACACGATGGCGACGGTGTTCCCGAACGCTCTGAAGAAGTTGGCCTGTGGGTTGTATCCACTAGTAATCCCCATACATTGGAAAAAGGTCTTCTTAGGCGCAAAAGTGTCAACCGATCGCTTAACATCACGATGCAAATACGTCGTCTCCCTGATGGTGAAGATGGCTACCACCCACGCAACCCCAGCAGCAATAGCAATCCACTCGCACTCCTGCCTCCATGAAGAGTACTGCACCACATATGCATTGATCAAAGGGCCAATAAAGAATCCGGACGAGAGTGCCATATGAAAGATCATCATGACCGTACCTCGCTGATGCACAAAGAACATATCGACCACCACCGCCGACACTGTCGCATCAGCAGCCGAAGCGGCAAACCCTGACACAATCGATGCGGCCAGGAGAGAGTTGAGTGATGTCGCTTTCATACTCCACACGTTGGTTCCAACCAGCAGTGGCATGGCCATCAAATATACGGGCCGCTTGCCGATCACGCGCATCAGCGGGATCCAGAACAGATTCCCACAGCCTAGCAACAGGACGTTGAAGCATACTTGGTATCCGCCCACGGTGGCCGAGACGCCGAACTCTTTCGAGATGGTGGTTACGGCGACGGTGAATTTCGAGGCGTTGACGGTCGCGAGGAAGGTGAAAAAGCAGATGGTCAGGTACGTGGAGTATTTCTCGAACGCGGACCAGTTCTAGAAACCACAATGAGTATTCTGGCCGCTATTGATTCAGGCTATGGAAAACTTGCCAGTGGATCGTTGGGGTCTTGAGACGGTTCTGGTCGCAGTGCACTCTTGCCGGTCAGATTGTTATCAATAAGTATCGTACCGATCTGCTCCTCGTCGCGCATTGATCCGTTACTGTCTTGATCAGAAGTATCGTGCTTCTGGGCAGACGAGTTATATTGCTCTTTTGGAATGTCATCCATGATGTGAATTAGGAAAAAGAGGCGACGAAGTTACCGCAACTACCAAGTCAAAGCTTCGAAAGGGAAAGTGAGCAAACTTAAAGATGATGCACCTGCTGGTAAAGACAAGACAAATCCAGAGACGGACCTACGATCATCTATATAAGTAGTCCCAATTTATATTGTGAAAACTAGAATAGATATCAAAACCTCAAATTTGGGCTCTGTACCCATGGCCTGTCCCAACGGTGTTGTCTCCTATTTAAAACTACCCTCCTGCAGATGCAAGGGAAAACAGGCATCAAGATGCACGCACAAATTACGAGCTTCTTTTCCAGCCCTAGCCAATCCCCAGACCCCAGACCGTTGTCTTCGGCTTTGGTTTGTTCGCGCAGTTTACCCCAATCTGTGGCCCCGTGCAATATCGGTACCTCGCTTACCGAACGCTTGCCTAGAAAGGCTACAATAGCTTGCAGCGTCCTTGCATCTGAAATAAGAAATGGCATTTTGAGGCGTTGCCATTCGTGGGTTATTCTCCTAGGGTTGTCCAAGGGTCGTTGAGGTTTCAAGATCGTATTTTGTAAATTTTTAATGGTTGGCATGCGCTGGCTGTCTAGGCGATGTCAAGATTCGCGAAGGACCACCTAGTTGAGACGTGCATAGCATGGCTTCAGGGGCGAGAAATCTGTTATCGAGTCAGGTGTGACGGCAGGTACGTCTTTCTACCCAAGCATCTTAACCTCTTCCTCACCTTTCTCTGCACGCAGATAGTCCTTTCTTCTTCCTCCTCTCTCCTCGTTGGCAACAATCTATAAATTATGCGAGCATCCGTTGCGGTAGCTCTTCCGACGTGCAGATGCTTACGTGTGGTATGAGAGTATAGGCGCACGGCCCAATGGCTAGATACCAGTAATTTATATCCCTGGAGACAGATGTTCGAGCTCGGGATAAACGCTTTCAGAACTTACATGCAGAAGTTGGATTTCGGTGCTTTTGCCCATGCTGGCAGATCCAGGCAACTTGGGTTCGGGCGGCTATTTATCAAGATCCTGGAGGACGTGCTGCAAGCTTGGACATGACAACTGATAGAATTCATGAGCTTCGGCACGATCATTGGGCGTCGTACCTTTTCTTTCTCGAGAAAGTGGCTTTGTGCTGACGCTAGACGCGGATTCCCTGGCGGTGACAGTACAACTGATTAAAGAGATCCTTGCTCGCATATTGTATACTAGATCCAGATGGAAGTTGAGATCTCGCCATCGTCGTCTTGTTTTCTTTTTAGACACCGCCGATGCGTGGGCGGGGGCAACCGGCAAACTTCTCACTGATTCCGAGTCACAGCATAAGTTACCCGACCGGATAAATACATCCATGGTGTCTGTGGTTGGTTGTATGGTTGATTGCAGATTGTCCGAGCTAATTAGGTAGCTAGGCATCATGCTTAAATCTTGCTCCACTACCGGTATGCTTCTAATTGATACTCAATCGTTGGATTCGAAGCCACTGAGATCAAGTGATTTAACATGCCACTCGAGCCTGGCATGTGGGTGGGTTACCTCACTGTATACTTAACTGGCCTCCGTGGCCTACCCTGCCACCAATACTTGTGCAAGGAATTATTTTATCAGTAAGAGTCACCGAGAGATTGTTCTAGGCACCAGGAAAAATTGAAGATGGACTCACCTGGCCTGATCTGTTTTAGCATGGAGACTGTCCACCTCAGTCGAGGCTTTTACGGGAGTGCTTTCAAGTGCCTCCTTTCTTTGGTCTTTATCCCTCCATTCTTAATGACGGTCAATGCAGCCCTATCTAAACAATCACGCTTGCGTTAAAGTACTGAGTTTCAAACTCTTACATTTGTGATCACAATATTTCGACCCACAAGGCTTCGAAGAGTTAGACTCAACAACCATTACGAGCATTGCCTGATGAATATCTTTCGTGTATAAACTACAAATATTAGTCCTGGATATAGCTGTCTATTGCTATCGACAGAAAGATGGCCGACTTGTCACCGACCAACTCTTTCGACGCAAGCGTGACAACTTTTCGCACTTGCTATATTAAGAGGGGTGTGTGAAGAGGCATTAATGTGTCTCGCTGATGGCAAGCTATCATACCCTTGTCAACGTATAGAGCGCTTCGTCCGCTTCCGCCACTATCTCACTGACCTCTAACTTATCTATCTTTTCGACGGTCTAAGATATCATTTATGGAGACCAGTCTTGCATGTGATTTTATGACCATTCAGCATTTCCAATGTTGTCACTCGAACTAAGGTATGCTACTAATAGTTTCGCAGAGTTGTGTTCCAGCGGGCCAAGAAAGTTGCAGCGTTAGTGTCGAGGTCCATCGAGTTCGCTGAAAGGGCTCATCACATGAACAGACGGTTTTTGTGGAGTCGCTGCTCAACTTGAACTGAGACCGAAGAAACGTTCTAGATCTCTTGAATGGAACATCTATCCCCTCTCAAAAGATCTCGTACGTGAATTCGGCTCGATCTGAGGCTGATCTTCTGCCGCGCATGCATCGTCTGCGGGTATGATGCAGCCCTGTCGATAAGAGCAATACCCAAAGGTGGAGGTGTAGATAGAAGCATATCGCAATATTGAATTATGTGCCCAATGGGTTCCATGTAGAGGACCAACAAAGCTTCAAAGTGATTGCATTATGGCTAAGACAGTATTCCAATATTTACCTTGCTTTTCTGATGTCTTGTAATTCTAGCGGCTACAAACTGGGACCAGCTTCCTTTCCTTGATTCCTGTCGGACTCTTATCAGCATCCAAGGGCCAAGCAGCCATCAGGATAATCAATTATCTTAGAAATTATAAGACCGATTGTTTCGGTACAGTCATTCATGGCGGCATCTCCTCTTGTTCTTGGAGTTCTAGCTCTTCTCTTGTGTTGCCAATTAAGATTGACTACGTTCTATGACAACTCGGAGGCATCTATCTCAACCCTCCACTTTCGAAGGCAGGAATCAGCACAATGCGTAACGCTCGGCGTCTTCGGCATGTGTCCAACTTGCTTTCCCCTCCTCTCTCCATCGTTAGCACACTTCCAATGGATAGAGCCGACAAATTCAGTATCATGACGCTCTTCATCCAGATGTCGTGTTTATTTTTGACTTCGGTCATGACTGGTGTTACCCGAACAGCTTCCACGCCCAAGGCGGCTGGAGCACACCCGATGCATCGTTTCCGTCGGAGTGAGCGTCTTTCGGAAGGCCTCGGTATCATTCGTGTCTTCCAAGCTTAGGCCAACCATGATTAGACTTTGCCTCTGCGGCGTTGCCTTGAGTCTAAAATATTTGACGCCAAGTCCACTTGGGTGGAGCATAGCTTATCCGTGCGTATTGCTACAAAAGAAGACAGTGGTTACTTCAAGCCGGGTTAGTTACGAGCATCATGGGATGCACCTTATTTCAGTCCCACAAATAGACAAGCAGTAAGCTGCCCATGGCTTTACTGTCAGTCGCTGTCAAGAGAGCACGCCTTGGACCTCCATATATCTACGGTGATGGAAGTCCACCCCACTTTGCCATTGTAATGCTGCTCAATACCCTCCTTATCCTTATCACCGCCTTACGTCGCCTTTTAGTGTGGTTGGTACCTGATAGCGACGAGCAGTGGCAAGGAAGTGTCAGTCAAGAGTGGAGGAAGGATAGGGGCAACGGTCGGACAAGGACCCCCAAGTCTCCTCGCTTCGATAGCAAATCCACCATAAGCAGCAAGCGACCAGCGCATCCAATCCGCAGCAGCGTGACATATCCAGCCGGCTGGAAAGGGCCTGGAAGGGGCTGCCCGGTAGACCCGAACGGGAATCTTCGCACGCTCCGCCCGCATGCGTTGGAAACCGCCCGCCTATGGTGCACTGTCTTTCGTATCTGTCGCCCCGATTAGAGCGCGATAAGTGATTGCAGTCACGTCCCGGGCAAGATTGGGGTATCGCCCGTGATTAAATCAATTTTCCAAAAATGCTTCATTTAGAACCGCTCCCCTCCCCTGGCTTTGGCTTCCCCGGATAGTTGTTCTCGTCGTTGAGGATTTCCTTTCTTCGTTGACGGTCCGCCTTTCTAACCCGCCACGCCCAGCATGTCCGAGGAACACTTCAGTAAGGAGAAGGGGCCCGTCCCTGTGGACGAGGCCGTCGTGACGAGCGATGCGGGATCGGTGACGGAACTCCACGCGGGCTCGCAGAATCTGCGCCGGAATCTGCGCGGCAAGGAAGTCCAGCTGTTCGCCATCGGCGGCGCCATTGGAACCGGTGTGTTCATCAACATGGCCTCGTCGTTGCCCAAGGGCGGTCCGGCCAGCTTTTTGATCGCCTTCTTGATCTGGGCTGGGTTCATGTGGTGTGTCAATGAGTGTTTTGGTAAGGCGACTCTTCTGTCCTGGTAGCGGCGGGTGGTCGCTAACGTTGCTGCCCATAGCCGAGATGGTTTGCTACTTGCCTGTGCCAGCTCCTTTCGTGCGCTTTGGGGCGGAATGGGTAGATGAAGCGCTGGGGTTTGCGATGGGATGGAATTTCTACATGAATATGGGTAGGTTCTGAAGACGTTGCTGAAATCACTGCTGGTCCTGACTCAGAGCAGCATTCCTTGTCCCCTTCGAAATCGTCGCCATGAACATCCTCCTGAATTTCTGGACGGATAAAATACCGGTCGCGGTTGTGGTTGTGGTCATGCTCTTACTTTACCTGTGAGTTGGGGTTCTTTGCGTAATGGTAAACCCTAGACTGATGACAAATAGTGTGATCAATGTGGTTTCCGTCCGTTACTTTGGTATTGCCGAGTTCTACTTTTCCATCTTCAAGGTTTTCTTGATTTTTGGAGTCTTCTCGTATACTTTCGTCACCATGGTAAGTACAATTATGGCTCCGCTGTGGACTGAAAAAGCCTCGGAGATTGACAGATACTCTACAGGTTGGTGGAAACCCGGAACATGATGCATACGGATTCAGATATTGGAAGAATCCTGTTAGTTCACATCCACCTCCTGCCGTCTCTATTTATTAATCCCAGTAGGGGGCGTTCGTTGAGCATATCACAACTGGCAATGTGGGACGATTCTGCGGACTTATAAGTTGTATGATCCAAGCAACTTTCACGTAAGGCGGCTCATTTCGATCATGCGAATCTCACTAACCAGTGCAAAGTATCTGTGGACCCGAATATGTTTCTTCCGTTGCAGCCGAGACTGAAATGCCCAGAAAGATTCTTCCCAAGGCCTTCAAGTCCTTTGCCTGGAGAATGCTGATCTTCTTCTGTGGATCGGCCCTTTGCATGGGCATTGTGATCCCCTACAACGACCCCACGCTCGCAGCTGTCTACAGCGGAGCCATCGCAGGATCAGGCACCTCTGCTGCGTACGATTTCTCTTTCCAACCACAAATCCACAATCTAATCTGAGTCCAGGTCACCCTACATCATCTCCATGCAAAACCTCGGCATTTCCGGCCTCGCGTCTCTCGTCAATGCCATGGTGATGACATCTGTCTTCAGCGCCGGCAACGGTCTCCTCTTCTCCTCCGTCCGCGCCTTGCACGGAATGGCCCTCAAGGGTGAAGCACCCAGTTTCCTTGCCATCTGCACCAAGCAAGGCATTCCCATCTACGCTCTATTGGCTAGTTTGGCTATCTCGTGTCTTGCATTCCTTCAGTTGGGCTCGTCGTCCGGTGAGGTCCTTACGTGGCTTGCCGATCTGGTCACTGCCTGCCAATTGCTGAACTACTCCATGACGGCCGTCACGTACCTGCATTTCTATGCTTCCATGAAGAAGCAGGGTATTGACCGCTCCACGCTTCCGTATATTGGAAGGTTCCAGCCATATACGGCATACATTGCCATCTTCGGCACCTTCTTCATGATGCTTGCTCAAGGATACGATCTGTTTATCAACGGGGGCTGGTCCATCAAGTGGTTCTTCCTCGACTACATCATGATTGGCTTCTTCATCCTATGTGTGGCTTTCTGGAAGGTGATCAAGCGGACCAAGTATGTCAAGCCAGGCACAGCGGATCTTTGTCTGGGTGGGATCAAGGAGGAGATTGACGCCTATGAGGCCATGTATACTCCTCGACCTCAAAGCAAGGCTGGCGCTTTGTTTAATAAGATGTTTGAATAGAAGACAACGAGTGCACCTGCATAATAAACCCTAGAATAGATTATACAATGATTTTCCCTGCTTAGCAGAAGCTAGCACATTCTCCAGGTCTAGTTGAGTAACTCCACGATATTCGCAGTCGTCCCGCTTAGACGATTCATTTCATCAGCACGTCGCCTTATTTCGAAGTAGAGCAGGGAAGTTGCATAAGTTATCATTGGGTATAAATTGGTGTGCCGCAAGTAGAGATTAAAGGCCATAAGCTTCCCGGCGGAACAAATGACCTCCAGCCAGGTCTAGACTCCACTAGTAGGCCATCATTCCCACGAGGATACTGCCCCGTCTTGCTTGCTTTTGCCTCACTCTCTCCACAACCGCGCCCAAGGTTAATAGGACGGCCTTCTCCCAGTCTAAGCCGAGGCTCCGTCGAAATTGAACCTGCCCCCGATGCTTACTGTTGCCTGGGTTCGCAACATATACCGCATGCACCTCTCCCGAGTCCCGATTGGTCAACTTCCAATCTGAATCTACGAAGGTGGACTGCTTGCCCGGGACTTGAGGCGTATATTTCCACGTGAAGTTGATGCCTTCTGCAACCCAATAATGATCGTTATGCCCAACCCTTGTCATCGTCGAGGAACCTTCTTGGATTTCCAGGTCGGTGTCGGGAGAGAATTTGTAGAAAGTGCAGCTTGCAATGCATTTTCCCTTCTGTTGAGCACCTTTGCGCAGATGCATGGTTGTGGTGCGTCCCCAAAGTCCAGTAATCTCCAGGTTATAGAGCGCAGGCTCGTGCGTAGAGGAATGGAAGGCGAGATCAATGCCCATATTCAAGTAGCCACCCAATCCCGCCACACCTTTGGCCACGAGAAAGAGTTCGTCGAGGGGTTTCTCGCTCTGCGCCCCGGGGGTATTGCCGACGAGGTCACCGGCGGACTTGACTTCGGTGCTGCTTGCGTCCTCACTTATGGTGGTTGAAGGAGCCATTGTTGTTTCAGTATGTCGTTGTATCTGTATTACATGGGCTCGTACGATTACAGTGCAGCACTCTCGACACAGCATTCAAGTACTGTATATATTCGAAGATAGTCTCCCACTGAGACTGTCGGTCATGAGGGCGGTGGCTGTGGCTGAGGCGCAAGCACAAGGCTTTGATGTCAAGAAGCCTTACTTCGGAACTGAGCCACGCTGGAAGTCTCTACAGCCCCTTGCATGCCTCTTTTCTCGATACGAAACGATATATCAAGTAGGTGATCGCACGTTGAACATCTGTGACGTGATACTTGTTCTCACCCGACAAAAGCTGTAGTGTCACTCCAGCTCCAGGTTTGGTATTGGTTGATTGCAGGCGGACAGGCGATTACGAATGAGCGCTCCATCGATCTTCCTCGCCTGATCTAAGGTTAGATCTGGGGTGGTAGGCCATGGTTTTTGGGAAATCAACGATGAGGATGTCGCAAAGTTGATCTTGTTCGATGCTGTCGGGGTTCGCGACGTGGATGCTAGAGGCTTGCTCGATTACACGTGACTCTATGTAGCTTATCTGGTTTCAGGGGAGCAAGTTCCCTCTCCACCACCCCACTCTCAGTGGAACACAAAACTGAGAGGGAAGCCATCATGCAGTTTATATCCACAGCTGTGTGCTGGGATCAATTCCCATGCCATGGAACCTCAGCCAGATCAAGCAGCCCAAGTAAGCGATCTCAATATCAACGAACTAAGCAATGTTCCTCAAGGACGAGGACGACGACCCCGATCTCAAACCGAGCGGCCGTGTGATCTGTGCCGGAGGAGAAAGGTTGGGTGCTGTATTGAGACCCCTGGAACGCCCTGCCAGCTGTGCAGAACCCTCCAAAAAGAATGCACTTTTGTCACCAAGCCTGAAAGACGGCCAAGAAAGCGTGCACACGTAGAACTGGCCACCGCACCGCCACCCACCGATGGCTTCTCAAGTAACAATTTGCGAATTGGGGCCGTTCTGAATGAGGTTCCAGATACCTCCTTTGGGAACACTCCCAACATGAGCCTGCAATCGACCACGTCTGAAATAGGCTTTGAAGATGACCCAGAACCTTTGAGGAACGATTCCGCCGAACAATTCTATCCCGAGTTATATATAAATTTTGACTGGATGACTCCACTCAGCCCTTGGAAGCAGAGAAAGATCACCTGTTATCCTTTTGCCTCGGGCCTTAGCGATCAACAACATACAACATGGCCACCTCTTCAGCCCAGTAGCGAGAACCAGTCTACCTTTGACTCAAACCGAAATGAATCAGTTGAGAGGGCTCCTGCATCAACGCAGCCGCTTCTACCGGTTGGTGCAAATATTGCTAGTACGGCTAACTCGTTCCCAAAATCTCCGGCGAACATTTCGAGAGACCCCGGGCAACTCTCCTCGTGGGAATCCTCCTCACTACCGAGACGACCGAGGAAAGAGAAGTGCACCCGATATGTTGGCCCATCTGCAGCGATTGATCCATACCTGCTTGCAGCTTGCCAAGACGAAAATCAACATGGCCCTTTCTACAGTCTGTGGAAAGATAATGGCAGCAAACACATAGCTTCCTTCTGGACATCTGATCATGAAAATACACGTTCGCTAGAGAACCATAGCTCAACATCTAAATCTTCTGAGGAACTCCTGTTCTCAATTGTCCCCAGTTCGCAGCTTGCGGCATATATCGCTTTGTGAGGATGCCCTGCCTGCTTTCTTCTTCTTGGTGCTAACTTTCTGTGCCAGATTCTTCAAATACATATATCCCGTATTTCCAATTCTTTCGAAGTCATGGTATGCTTCGATTATCAAATCACCGGATGCCCTCTTCAGTCTTCCTATTGGGCTACTAGCAGCGATCTGTGGGACGACAATGCAGTTTGCTATATTCGATATCGACATTGACTTGGATCCTGGATATGAACAGGAAACCATCGAGTGCCTGTGGGCGCTCGTCCACAGAGAGCTGCAAAAAGATACCCAAGTGCCATCTTTGACTTCGCTTCAGACCCTACTCCTCTTCATTCATAAGATGCCTAAACTCCCATCTCTAGACGATAGCTTTCTTCTTAGTCAATACTTGGGACAGTGTGTTTCTATGACTCATGCTCTAGGGCTTCATGTAGAGGCAGATTCTTGGCCCATTCCAGGTTGGGAGTTGCGGCTTCGAAGGAGACTGTGGTGGGCAGTCTATATGGAAGATCGGTGGAGGTCAACATGTACAGGTCAACCAGCATTAATCTCGGGCCAGAGATCGAGTATCCGGGTCTTGAGCCGTGACGACTTTGGCTATGGTCAACATAGTGAAAGCGAGCAACATG
This sequence comes from Coleophoma crateriformis, assembly GCA_003369635.1. Lineage (NCBI taxonomy): Eukaryota > Fungi > Ascomycota > Leotiomycetes > Helotiales > Dermateaceae > Coleophoma > Coleophoma crateriformis. The sequence goes on from PDLN01000003.1 coordinate 215,081, forward strand.
GTGAAGGAAAGTCATCCAAAATCGAAAAAAGGGACTATCCTGGAGACGCCTTCCAAAGACTGTGCACCCTGACATTCATCCTCGAGCAAGTCCTGACTGCATTTTAGTATGGCTGAAATTATCCTGTTCAAATTGACTGAAAGCTGACACAAATTAGCGTTGTTGATACCCATACTACAAACTACGGATTGCTTTTGCAAAATGCAAAGGCCATCAGAATTAAGATGTCTGCATGGTATGCTGATATACCCCAGTCCTTGCACCTAGGTAAGGAGCTCCCCGAAGTCGGCGATCCCGACTCGAATTCAGCATTGCACTTTGCGTACTTCATGGTCGACATACTCTTCTATCGAGCATTGATGCAGCCTATCAACCAGTCGTCGCTCTCGTTAGAATGCTCCAGAAGTTTCGAGGGGGCCATCGACGCTGTCTTTCCTGCTGCAGGCATGTGCACAAGATGGTTCATCGACTTTATTTCCGAGACGAGAGCAAGAAATTGCACAGCCTTTTGGTATTCATGTACGATAACTCAAACCCCTCAGAACTGGCTGTATCTAATTAACATCAAATTCAGGGTGTCGTCCAGCACTTGTCTACATGCCAGTCTTCGCGATCATGATGTTTATTCATTCCCGAACCGAGACCGAAGCTGTTGAAAACTGGGCTTTGCTCGATCTCTGGAGAAAAGTATCACAAACGCAATCCCGAGACTTAAAGATGCTTCAGTACGCGACTTCCGTTTTGCGACAGTTTGACAAACATGGCTTGATTAATTTCTGTGTTATTGGATCGTCGGCCTATAAATTACTAGAAAGTCGCACACCCCAAGTCGCGCAGTAGATGTCGTGGATCTGGCAGACCCACACGACTATTACTCAATGAATTTCTCCTTATCAGCCAGATAGGATGAGATATGTCGTTAAAATATGGTTCTCGTGTCTGGGACTTCCGGGGCTGGATCCCGCGATTTGCGGTTGCGATCGGATCGTCCTCTAACCCCCGAGAAACACTGCCGGTCTCGACTCCGGATCCAACAAGTCCCGCCAAATTGAACCAATGATTTACCTGGTGAACACCTGCAGTCTGATTTTACAATTGGGCCTTTGGCAAAACCAACCCGGCGTTGTTCGCACCGTCTTTCTGACTGGTGGGTCTTCCAGGGGAATCTTGGCACCGCTCTATTCAAGTACAGACTGAAAACCTCCCATGCCCTCCTACAATTCTCCTTCTTATATTCATCGTGGCTTTAGCCACCGGCTCCTAATTGCGACATTGTATATCGACGACGGCCCTGAAACAGCGCGATAATAGTAGCAGATAGATCAGGAAGTACAGCACGGATGGCGAAGACTGGCGCGGAAGGACAGAACATGGCGATCAGTGACAGTGCAGCGCCGGGTAAGGATGCGTGGCAGGATGCTCTGAAGTCCCACCCGAGGGCGTTATTATGGTGTAAGTAGGCCCATACAATTTCCACATTCCTAAAACTGTACGCTAAACCAAAGGAAACAGGTAGTTATGCCTTGCTCACATGCGTAATGTGGGGGTATGATGGCCTCGCAGGAAGTGTATGTTCGAACCCACCCGAGGCTGCTCTGGAATCTAATCGTGCGCGGTAGATCGTCCTCGCTATCGCACAGTTTCGAAAAGATTACGGCCAGGAGTTCGAAGGCAAATTCGTCATTCCCGCAATCTGGCAGCTCGCGTTCGGTGCGGGCGGCCTCATTGGGCTGGTCGGAGGTGGAGCTGTCACCGGGGTTGCAGCTAAGAAATGGGGCCGCCAAATATGCATAATGGTGGCATACGGTAAGTCTTCGGCTCACTTACTCGTTTACCCGTGGCAAGATGCTGATGCCTTGCAGTCTTCAGCGTCGTTGGAGTCTTTCTGCAGTGGTTCTCTCCAGGTAACCTACCGCTTTTCTTCGGTGGAAAAGTCCTAACCGGTTTGCCCTTGGGCGTTTTTGTTACGATTGCACCAACTTACTGCGCCGAGATTGCACCGGCTGCCCTTCGTGGTGCTGTGACAGCGGGTGTCAACTGGAGCATTGTCCTTGGACAATGTCTTGCATATGTGGTGATGAGACAGACACAGTCCTTGCCAGGTCCGAATGCATATCGCATCTTGTTTGGCGTCCAATGGATCTTTGCAGCCATCTCGCTCGCAATCCTGCCATTTTTTGTTGAGTCGCCCTATCACTTGGTTGCACAGGGCAAAGATGACAAGGCGAGAGTCAATATCCGGAAATTGTATGGAGACGACACCAATGCGGAAGGTATGCTCGTTTCTATCAAGGCGGATCTTGACAATGCCAATCAGACCTTGAGGGCGGCCTCTTTCAGGGATTGCTTCAGAGGCACCAATACGCAGCGTACCCTCATTGCCATGAGCACATTTGTGGTCCAAGCGGTCTGTGGCATCAGCTGGATCATTGGCTACATGGCGTACTTCTTGATACTGGGTGGCATGAGTGATGCTCGTGCCTTTGACGCAACCGTGGGGCTCTCATTTATCATGCTGGTTGGAAACATGTTTGGCTGGGTCTTGATCGAGAAGTTTGGACGTCGAGGCACGGCTCTGTGGGGTAAGTCTTCTCCCGAGTCCGCAGAGATGAGATAGTGTTGGCTGACAGCTCGTAATCCAGGTGCCGTGATCCTTACTCTGACTCTATTTATGATAGGCGTCATGTCGATCCTTCCCGTGGCAGGAGCTCTCTGGGCGCAGGTAGCTTTCATGGCTGTGTGGTCCTTCACCTACCAAGCCACGATTGGGTCGGTGGCATGGCCCATAATTACTGAAGTTTCGACCTCCGCCCTGCGTGGACACACTCAGTCGCTGGCAACCATCACGAACGGGCTGGCTGGGGCTGTCTCGGGCGTGCTGCTTCCTTTTGCGGTGAATCCAGACCAGGGTAACATGGGAGGGCGCATCGCCTTTATCTACGGTGGATTCCTGAGTTTCTGCTGCATTTTGATCTGGATGTACTACCCGGAGACGAAGGGAAGGTCATTTGCTGAGATTGATAGGTTGTTCGAGATGGGGATCAGGCCGAGAGATTTCCGCAGAACGGTTCTCCTGCCGGCCAAGGAGGCCAAGGGGGCTGCGTGAACCATAAGTAGCAGCCGGTCCAGATATAAACATGTGCAGCTGTCTCAATCCATGCCTTATCCCCAGTTGTTTCTCCTGGGCGGTGCTTGGCGCCTGCCAAGAAGGGCCTGACGTCGTCGTCGCCGCCCGAATCACTGCCGTATGCAGGGCAGGATCACACGCCTGACCAGGCCCGCAGGACGATGCAGGCCATCGCTGATATGCAGATGCCCACCCGAGCCAAGAGGGAGTGAAATGTTCGCGATCCCACATCCAGGCCATCCACAGCCACCGACGCCAATCCCGCGTCGCTAAGCTGTCACTGCCGAGATCGCCAACCAGGTCCCTCCTGTCCCGGGCCAATTACTCGTGATGCTAGTTTCACGTTGCCTGTCCACGTCGTCGTCCCCTCAGCCTCGATGGTGATGCTGCTGCGTGCAGCACTGAGTTTCCACTGCTGTTACAGGTGCACGACTCCATGGACGGACGAGCCTAGGGTGCTTTGCATTATATGCATGGTCGCGGACAAGAATATGCGATCCGCTTTGATACCCGCTTGCTGAGATCGAAGCTGGGCTTCATCTTATCAACTCCTGCTGATCTGCCGTGTGATCTCCACTACAACATGCCCAGGAATTTCAGATGGCAGCCTTTCTGCATTCCTGCCCCATGCTTCCTGAGCCTGCCTCTTTGGACGGATGCTTCGCCCGCCCCACGTTGGTCGTCTCGCCCATGATAAATACTTCGTGAAGTATCATACTGCCCTCGACTTGTTCCTCGCTTGACTCTGCCCAGCGTTCTCTTGTTCCATTCGATTCTGCGAAAACATTCCTGCCCAGCCGGTTGTTTTTTCATACCTTTCTTCTAAGGTCAAGCTCTCAACCCACTGCGGCATGTCGGGCCCAGCGGACATCCAATATGCTGCACCTCTGCTGGTTGCGGTGGAGAGGCGACAGGACCCGTCTTCCCCTTCGAAGCACCTGCTCCAAGCCCGTCATGATGTCCCGGTGGTTAAGAGGGACGACCATGGCCCAGAACCAAGCTTCACCACCTCCAGTACCGCTCGCAAGACGGTAAGGTCCAGCGGTATCCGATCCGTGAATCAGAGCTGATCGACTTAGTCCTCCGCGACATCGTCGGTAGCCCGCGAATCGTCGAGCGACTCAGATTCACGCCCGACGAAAACCAGCACCGCCTCTATAACAGCGGTAGGTCGTCGTTGCTATACATCTGAGCCGAGCTGCCGTACTGACGGCACCCATAGACTGCCTCCCTTACCACATCCCCAACAGCAGTAGGTCTCCCATCTCAACAAGAAGACGTGTAGAGAGAAAAGCTAACGCCTCCCAGTCCATCACCAGTGTGGCTAGCACACCCACATCCACATCCACCAGCGCCGCCGTGACCCCCTCGCACCTAAGTCCCCTGGACAAACTGCCGGTCCGGACCCAAGGTCTCATCATCATGGGCGCAACCGGTAAGTGAACCTGGCCCGGAACCCCCGCAGAAGCTCAGCTAATGGTTCTGTAGTGGCCGTGATCCTGGAGCAGCTCATCTTCTGGTTCTTCCTTCGCCGTGCAGCGCGGAGACGCGCACAGAGAGCGAACGCCAACGGGGAGAAAGGCCTGGAGATGAAATCGGACCTGAGTCCTCCTCCCATGGCATCTGGTGGCCTCGTCGACAGTAGCAGAGAGGAGGACGCTGCGAAAGAACCAGTCGTTCGCAATCCGGAAAGAGGGACAACGTCCGCGAGTGTAAGTTGCGCATGCATCCTGTCTTGCTAGGGCCGAGCCGTTCTAATTCCCATGATAGGAAGAGTCGGATCCGGAAATCCTGCTGTACATCTCGCCGTCGCTTCAGAGGATTGCATCCCGGGACTCGGCGGTGCCTAGGGAAACTCGGCCATACCGAGGCCCCCTGCCACGATCCTTCAGACCGGCACCTCGCTCAACGAGCACCTCATCTCGATTCCGACCCTGGTCCCGAGATTACACTTACGACCCTAATGATCACGATCCTAATGACCACGATGGAACCACCGGAGTATCTGGGGGGCCACGCAGTGCAGTTGTTTAAAAAGGGAGAAAGAGATATATACATTTCTATTTAGGTATTAAACAGAACCAAAGAGATTTAGTAATCTAAACCTCTACAATGCAACCCAATTATATTTTAGAGCTTCGCCCCAATTGCTTTCCCGTTCCTCTCAGCGCCGACCACCAACGCCACCTGATTCCCCAACGCGACCAACTCCCGCTGCTCATCAAAGATCAAACAGGACATGTCGAAGCGCCCATCTTGGACCATGTGCATTTCCACGCGCACGAAGAGCCACGCCCAGCCGTCGGCGGAGGGGGGCAGTCGCTTGATCTCCAGGCCGTAGTTGAGCGTCGGGTACCACTTCCCCTGCAACCCGTAGCCTTGCGGGAGAGGCCGCCAGGCGTCGGCGAGGAACGGCAAGGCGAGCGGGGTGAAGCCGCGGGACCCCGGCGAGGCGGCGGACCATCGGACCCATTGCTCGCGCACACTCGGGCCCAGGGTCGGGTGGACATGCGACGCGGCGTCGGTCCCGGGTGCGTAGCTGAACTCCAGCTTTGCATGGGCGGCGAAGCGGGGGTCAATAGGGAAGGCCTCGAAGGCTTCCCGCGGGGGGATTTGATAGACGGCGCGGAGGTCGCGGGTCGGGAGACTGAGCCCGCCGCTGCGGCGCTCCCGCGCCAGATTGCCTTGGGTCACGAGGGCTTCGACGCATAGGCGGGGCGGGCCTTGGGACGGGTCGCCGGCGGGATATTGGACGAGCTGGGCGCGAACGACACTGAACTGACGACCGAGTTTCAGCTCGGTGACGACGACGTCCGCCGGGCCTGGGGTGGTGCGTGCGAGATACTCAGTGTGGTAGGTGACGAGGTCCGGCTGGTCCAGGGACGGCTGGCGGAGGGCGAAATGCGATTGCACCGCGGTGGCGATGGCGGACATGACATAGCCTCCATGCGGCACTGCCAGGTGAATCAATAAGCTTGCTGTTGATCAGGGATGGAGCGGCAAGGGGAAGAGAGGCATGAACACCTACCCACGCCGATACACCAGTCTCGCTTAAGCGTTGCGTGGTAGCAATTGGACTGGCTGGTTGGACGGCTGGACCTGCGTTGCGTCGTGGAAGGAGGTCAACGGAACGTTGGCGGGCAATGCTGCCATGTCTGGACGGTCCTTCACTTGCGTCATGCACGTTGCTGGTGCGCATGAGGGTTGCGCTGCACTGCAGGGCGAGGCGGAGGTATATACTCGCGTGTTGAGATTATGTGAGACTGGATTACGTAAGCTGCTCAATTGACCTCTGATAGTGTTATATTATTTGTTTGTGCAAATCGGTGGTGTTTCAATTGGGTGCAAAGTTATACTGCATGTGCTCAGATCCCTGCAGGATGACGGCGTGTAATTCCAACAGCGCGGATGTGAACTGACGTTGCCGCTCGGCCCCGAGGTTGGGGAAAGTAACCAGCACGGCGGCTATCACAGCGTAGGTTCGGTGCGTTTGAGGCTATACTTTCCCTTGGGCTTGGCTAGCGGAGTGCTCATCGACGTCTCGCGGGAGGGATCGCTCGCGTAGGCTGTGATTTGACGTGTCGCTGCCAGATAGCCGCCCCCGCCCATCTTGTAACGTCGGAGCATGGCGAGCGACTTTCCGTCCAGCGGTGCCTCCCAGTCGGGTACTTCAGCGCTGGATTATGCAGAAAGATGAACGGGAGGCCAAGGCTAGGTCTTCATCTTGGCAGACCGTTGTCCGCGTGGGGCATCGGCTTATTTGGTCTCAGATCAAGATGCCATACGGCAAGGCCTAACCCGGGAACGTCTGCTGGTGCTGTCACAACGCATTGCCAGGTGGATCGAGCAGCATTTGGTTTCGTAATCGCTACGACTAGCTTTACGACTGCGTGACATAATACTACGCGTCTCGTTGTAAATAATGTTTCCATGAGCAGGAAAAGAGCATTAATCACAACCACGGCAGAGCTGGTGACGCTAGCATAGCCCCCTTCACCGCTCGAGCTCTCATCTGGTCGGGAACAGAGGAAGGCTACCAAATGAGCACCCGGGGGTATCATCATCCTGCAGTGGGAGAGGCAAGCAGTGTTCATGTTGATACATTCTCCTAGCTGATGCTCCCAACGCCCGCCTGAGCAGGTTTTTTAATCACTACTCATCCCCCTCCGCATCAACCACCAAAGGATGATCCTAATTCTTCTTCTCCACCAGACCCAGCTCCTTGTAGAAGGCCTCGCTGCTAGGCTTTCGGCCCAAGAAATCCTCCAGGGTCTTCATCTCGTCCTGTGAACCGCCCTTCTCGAGAACCATGTGTCGATATCGCCGGCCCTCGGTGGAATTCATAGGGTCCTTCTTGAAGACGCTGTAGAACATGTCGGTCGAGTAGACTTGCGAGCTCAGGTAGCCGTAGTAGCCCGCATCGTAGCCCCCGACCAGATGTCCGAATGTGGCTTGGCCGTTGCCCCAATCGGCCTTCATGCCCAGGCTTTCGGGCCCCTTAAGGCCGGCGATTTCCGCGCGAAGTGTATTGTACATTTCCGAGAGCTTGAAGGCTTTCGCAGCATCGTGCGAGGCAGGTGTGTGCACCGTCATGTCAAAGATACCAAAATGTAGTTGTCGGAGATTGAAAAGGGCATCGTTAACATGGCGAACGCTGATTTGCTTCTCAATCAATTCATCCGGAATCTTCTTCCCAGTCAAGTAGTGATTGGACAAAGACTTGAGTTGCGAAGGCGTCCAACACCAATTCTCCAGCATTTGACTGGGGGCTTCGACGAAATCCCGTACGACGGACGTGCCATGGAAACGTGAGTACTTCGTCCGCCCAGCGAGATCATGGATTCCATGGCCAAGTTCGTGGAACAAAGTGACCACTTCGTCGTGCTTCAGCAAGGAAGGCTTCTTCTCCGTCGGCTTGGAGAAATTACAAACAAGAGCTGTTGCAGGATAACGACGTGTGCCGTTGGGGTAAGAGAAGCCGGGTTGTAACCCAAAGTTTGCTGCATGACCATACTTCCCTGGACGAGGGTGAAGATCAAGATAGATGTACCCTACAAATGATCCACCCTCTTTCTCATCATCCCAGACCGAGAAGATCTTGACGTCCTCATGCCATGCAATATCTTCGGCTTTGCCAGATTCTACAGCCATTAGCAACGAATATGTAGGGGATCGGGTAACGTACCGGCAATCTTGGCTCGCTCTTCACCATCAACTTCAACGAAAACAAAACCAAATAGTTCCTCAAAGATGGTCAACATCCCTTCAATGGTCGACTTCAATGGGAAGTATTCGGCGATCTCCTGCTCATTGATCGAGAACTCATTCTCAACCATCATGCGATCATAAAAGCGAGAATCCCACAGATAGTAATTGCCATCGTTGGAAGCCTCCAAGCCTCTCGACTGAAGGTCCGCCTTCTTGATTTCTGTGAGATGTGCAACCTCCTTGGCACCACCCGGTGTGAGCTGTGTTCGAAGATCTCCCAAGAAATCTGTAACGGTCTTGGAAGTCTTGGCCATCTTGTCCTCAATCCTAAAGGAAGCCCAATCCGGATACCCAACGAGACGAGCAGCCTCGTCTCGGAGCACGATGGTTTCTTGAAACAGCTCGACATTTTGGTTGCACTAAGGAGTCAGCAGAAGTAGGCACACTGTAAAGATAACTCACCTTGTTCTCGTTTGCAATAAAAATCTTCTTCCTCACATCAGAGTCGAGACAGAACTTTAAAGTAGGGAAAAGGTCAGGATACTTGAAAGTAAACCTCAGCTTGCCCTCGTTCTCACCCTTGCCCTTCTCAAAGGTTTCCAAGACATCGGTGGGAACACCTTCCAATTCTTGCCTGGTAAACCAGAGTTCACCGTTCTCCTCGTTGAGATTCTTCTGGAACTCGATCTGAATCTGACTCATGCGCTTCTTGATCTCCTTGAAGCGGTCACGTTGCGGTCCCGCAGGTATTCCCAAGCCATTGGTGATGTATGACTTCCTCTCCTTCTCCAACAAGCGCTGAGACTCGGGATCTAGCTTGGCTTTCTTCTGGAAAGCCGCATCCACCAACTTGAAAATGTCCTCTCGCATAGATGCCTCGATGCTGAACTCGTCCATCAACTCCTCTGCTTTGGACGAGGCATCGCGCAGCTTCTGGTCCGTGGAAACAGCCTGATAGAAACCAATTATGCGATTCTTCAGTCCTGCCATGTTCTCCTCATAAGCCATAGGCAGGACGACATTCTCGAACGTTGCAGTCTCAGGGGTAACCTCGGCCGCAATCTTGTCCAACAACTGCCGGGTCGAGTCACAGATCTTCTTCGCATCCTCCACGAGCGATTCAGGCGTAGCAATGAACGAAGGCGGAGCCTGAGGAGGGACTTGGAACTTCTTGGGCGCCATGGTGCTTGTCGTGAGAGGTCTAGAGAAGGCCGAAGAAGCAGCAGAAGTGTAGGAGGAAGCACTGCTGGGTTTGGGTCGTAGCTGACTGAAGATGGAGCTCAGCCTAGGGCTGGCGCGAAAGGAAGCCAGGATGTAGACGGTGAGAGCGAACGTGAGGATGGAGAGCAACGCAAGGCGGGGTCGGATGAGTAGCGCCAGGGCTCACGGCGTTGGCTGGTCAGACAGGACTGTCTGACTCTGGCTGGCTACGAGTGTTTCCTTTTGTCAGGTGAGGTGCGTGGGCCGGGGAGGAGAAGAAGAGTGAAACGCTGGCGCGAGGAAATAGAATATATTGAGGATCGTCTCGCGTTCTTCAACAGGGATGAGCCAAGGCTGAGGAGCTGCGTAGCGCTAATGAGGAAGCTCCAAAGCTAAAGGTGTTGTTCAGAGGGCGAAACCAACGGGGATACAAGTACATCAGATCATCTACTATCATCAAGGGCTAAGGGATTAAGAGAATGCAAAATGTAGAAGGAATGCATCGCTCAGACGAAAGAAAGTCAGATTAACTGCATCTTATCAAAGCACCGAGGCTGCGAACGTCAAGCGGCCGCATCGATAAAAATAAACTGCCGCAAGCCAACCCCAAATCAACAGACAATAATTCACCATATCCACGATCGTCCCCAAAAGAAAATGGCGATCCCAGCTGCCACACCGTTGGCCCCAGTCATCTACACCTATCACTGCCTCTGCAGCACGCTGGTCCTCGCAACGACGCATGTAATCAGCACCCTCCCCCGACGTGCTGCTCCATCGCTTGATGCCGCGATAATCCTTCCCCTTCCCTCTGCCTTACCCCCCTACACTCAAATCCCAATCACAACGACCGATTCTCCAGCGCCAAAGGCCTCTGAACAAGAAAACTCGCAGGAGGACGAGGAGGCCGAGACCGAAAGCGAGCTACCGAGCGAAGGATATACAACCCTCCTCTCCCTCACCCCAGATTCTAAGGTGGTGGTCGCTAGGAGAGAAGATGGGTTTGAGCGCCGCACGGTGTGGAGATGTGGAAGGTGTAGGGTGGTGGTTGGATATGAGATCGTGAACGGAGAACATGCTGGCGGAAACGAAAAGCCGGGGCGGGTATTGTATATCCTGCCTGGTGGGTTGATGACTTCGGAATTTATGAAGGGGGGGAAGAAGATATCGGAAGCGGAGGTGGGGATTGAGAATGGAGTTGCGGGGAAGGGAGTCTGGGAATGAACGGATATGAGGAGAGTGGTTCTTGCCTCAAGAATTCATATCGGACTGGACTTCATTGACCAGATTGGGGTGAGGGATGCGCAAAAGGAAGAACGGAACCTGCATCCTAAGGGAGCACGGTACGGAAATTCTCCAACATAGGTGCGGTGCAGAGTGTATAGAGAAATCTGCGTGAGGATCAAGCATTCTCAAGCCCTCCAAACCTCGGCCCAAAAGGCCAAGGCATTTAAAGTCATTGTTGTATGTAGAAGTTCAATTGCCATACAACGAACAATGCAAAGAAGTAAAACGCCCCAGCTAGCTTAACTCTGCCAGCCCAATTCCATTGCTTCCATGATGCACCATCCATGAACGTAAAAGTCGTACAACAAAATAGTCTCTCCGCTTGGCCTCGCCTTACTTTCTTTCTTGGTTTCTGCTCCGCTCCATAGTCGCAGCCATTGTCGACCCTCCGGGTTCTCTGCTCTACAATCTCCTTCCTGCAGAACGCCTAGTTGGCAAGGATCGTCCTCACAAGATCTGTAGTCCCATCAGCATCTTCTTCCTCGTCTCGGTGCCAAGGAACAAAAGCAAACATACCAGTATAGTTAATCTCTCCGCTGCTGGTGTCCACGGCCTTGAGCAACTCATCAACCTCATCGTCACTCATCTTCTCACCAAGGTTGGTAAGAATATATCGCAGCTGCCCAACACCGATGAAGCCCGTCATATCCTTGTCGAAGACCTGGAAGCCGCGGCAGTACTCCTCTGGCTCGCCCGGGTCGCGGAATCCGCCAGGGCGGTTGAGAATCTTGGAGAAGGTCTCGAAGTCAACTGGAGAGGGAGGTCCATTAGCTAGAATCCAGTATTGTTGTGATAACTCTCTCCTAGTCCCTCTCATGTAGCCTTGCCTCGACGTTCCAACTGCTCGGCCTGTCCCAACGAATCCAGCCCTGTCTCGAATCGAACCAAATAACGCAGCGGAAGGAAAGAGGAGATCAAAACATACATTCAGCGCCCAACCCCTTCTCTAAATCGTGAATCTCAGCGATGGTAGGATTTTGGCCGCAGGCTCGGAGCAGATCGCCGAGGGAATCGGTTGCGACGCGCTGGGTGCCGCGCTTGTCAAAGAGCGCGAATGCTTCCTTGTAATTTGTGCTTGCCTGTGAGTCGTAAGGTGGTTGGTTAGCATTTGACGGCGCCATGGTGGTAGTCATTAAATGGGTGTCCTTTTTCTAGGATGTGAGGTAAAGATCTGATGGATTGCGGTGATTGTGGTGGTGGAAACAAGGCTGCGATGCAGGAGTAGAAAGGGAGAGGAATGCGCTGCTTTGTGCCTGGGTGCAGAAATGAGGCGATTTGTTTGCTTTGCCTTTGTTGACCAATCCCCGAAGCAGGCAAGTAACACAGGCAACCCGAACCTGCATCGAACGAAGACAGGCCGGCCGAACCAAACTTTTGGCGGCAAACGGCTGGTGAACCCCTCCTTCCTCTTACCCCTTTTCGCTCGTTCGCTCGCCATCCGTCCTTGTTTGTGCTGGAACACGCCAAATAGACACCGGTGCAAATCCCAGAAAGCAAAAGGTTGCAAGAGGCACACTGGCCCCCAAAGCCGTCCTGGTGCCACGAAGGGGGTGTGCGGAGGGGGTTACTTTGGATTGTTGCGCTTACCATCTTTGTTTTGATTTGGGTTTGTATGGGACGGTACGAGGGTGTTATTGTTCGGGAGTTTGCGTACTGTATGTATGCAGGTGGGACGTGGAGCGATGTAGAGTTGGAGATGGAAAGAAGAAGGAAGTGACGAGGAGAGACAGGGGATTTGTTAAAAGTAATGTAAAGCAAAGAGATGAACAAACAATCCAGTCCGTGCTGATTATTATGCGTTTGGTTTGATAACGAGCCTGCGGGAGTCGAGCGCTGCTTCATCTGTTGCTTGTTTTATGCAGCTGGTGGAGCCGTGTTGCTACATGGCAACCAACACAAGTCGTGTGCCTTGACATACGAGCGCATTACAGGACACAGTAATTTGACCATAGTAATCCATCACGCCAATTACTCTTGAAATTAATTTGGGTTCATGGTTAATGGTCCCTTGGATTTCGTACTTCGTCTCTTGCACTCTTACATCTCCGTACATTTCGATGCCCACGTAACCCCCGTGCAACACAACATTAATGACTAACCTCGAGCGCAGCAAGCCTGGAGGGTTGAGAGCTTGCCGCCGAAACAACATCGAGCGAGAGGAGGTTTTCTGGCACCAGTGCAAGAATCGCACTTCTATGTCTTCCTCGCCAGAAGGATAACGCTGCCCCATTCATTCTCGACCTCCAAAGCCGGCCACTCGTCGCCCATGGCCATCCAATCAGGCTCAACCTCCAGCATTTCCTCCACCATCTCATCAACTATATCGCCCTCGCCGCCTTCCTCTCTGGCAACGTTCTCCGCGTGCGCTTCTCGCCAGCGATGGAATGCACTGAATGTCCTGGTATAGCCCATGACCTGCCTCAGTGATAGCGTCTTCCACATCAAACGGTCTCCAAACGCACCGGACGTCGTGCCCGGAACATTAGGTTCGTATTCAATCCTCTGCACATCCTCGAACATGTCTTTAGGTGGGTGAATGTCGCGATATCGATCACAGAGGATCTGTCGCCCGGGCTGCTCCCAGTACGGACCCATGAGATGCTCCTCCATGCCGTAGCAATAATGATCTAGAACCTTCGTGGCAGCAGGATAGTGCGTGAATACGTTATCCTTGTATCCCCAAAATGCGATCGTCCCCCCCTTCCGTACCTTTCTCTCTAGCATGGGCCATAGCTTTCTGTAATCAAACCAATGGGCTGCCTGGCCGGCAACGACCATATCTAGACTTCCATCCTGCACAAACTCCAACTCCTCAGCTGTGCCTGTTCGGAAAGTGATGTTGGGCTGTAGCGTTGAGGATTTCGCCTCGGCAATCATACTAAGTGAGGGATCTATTGCAAGGACATTGGTAAAAGCTTTGGAGAGTTCTCGCGCAATGACGCCGTGCCCAGTTCCAAGATCTAGACATAGGGTTTTGGGTCCACGATGGTAGGTGAGGACTTTCTGGTAGAAGGCGCCGCTGTATACCGGCCTAAACGTTGCATAGTTTGTTGCTGGAAAGTTGGCTTTACTGAGTATGTGAGCATTAAGCACTCGGGGGCCCGGCTTGAAATGGTAAGATCCGGGGAGACTTACGCAAAGGCTGCCATGATACCAAGTTTAATATTCTTAATGTTGAAATTGTGTCGGCATTAAATTCGGGAGGTCTTTCCTGAACATATCTCTTGAGGGGCGACAAGGTGGAGAATAAATAATTACCTGCCTATACCAAGACAGCTCACTAGTCAAGTGCATAAGGATACCAGTCCCAAGACCAATCTGGAAGATAGAAACAGAACTCGCAATCATTCTACCTCGGTTCCAGATTCAGGTGCATCTCAATTCACGCACCCATCTTGAGCGAAATCGGGAGCAGCTGAAGAACCCGGGGTACGAATGGATTGCACGGGATCGGCCCGAAGGCGCCAGCATAAATGACATCAGATCCATCCGCGAACCTCTGAGCCTCGGCACGCATTTGCAATCTTCAGCCTCACACCAACTTACAACACCGTACAGGAGATCCTAGTCAAGGCAGCGTCCCAAAACCATGGCAGCAACAACGGAAGCCGCCGCGGCACGATTTTTCTCCTCCAAGGCCTTCGCCGTCGTAGGCGCGTCGTCAGACCCGACAAAATTCGGGCATAAAAGTACATCCTCCCCTTCGCAGCGGGCCGGCTTCGCTCCCCTCCATCCTAACTAGCAACTAACTCTGCCTGGTAGTATTCACATGGTACACGCATCACTCCCTCCCCGTCACGCCCATCAATCCCTCTGCGCCAAGCATAAAAGCCTACCCAGCCTGGCCTTCTCTCTCCCTGGAGAGCTACCCCACCCTCCCGTCTGTGTCGCAACTGCCCGACCCATCCTCGACGGGCGTCTCCATCATCACGCCGCCACGCGTGACGCAAAAGGTGCTGGAAGAAGCCAAGGGCTTGGGCATCAAGAGTGTGTGGTTGCAACCTGGGACTTGGGATGATGGCGTGCTGCAGTTTGCGAGGGAGGGGTTTGAGAATTGCGTCGCCGGCGATGGGGGTGCGGGATATGAGGGCTGGTGTGTACTTGTTGATGGGGAGAAGGCGATGAAGGATGCGGGAAGGGCGGAGGGAAAGTTGTGAGGGTTTGGGGGCGTCAAATCAATATAGTCATCTCTCCCTCTGACGCATAAAAAGGTCGTGATTAGGATCTCAAGAGACGTGGGGTTAAACGCATAAAACTCGAGACCAGAGCATGCTTGGCTATGGGATCTCATACGTTCATCCAGCAAGATCGGAGAGAATGTCAGATGTTAATTGAACATGATTTCGCAGTGATCAGATCTGGATCCCAAATCTATAATACATGTACATTATTTAGGCCTCAGGGTAGGCCTAACAAACCAGTCATCACGCAGAAAGACCTCGCTTCTCACTCTCCGAGAAGAAGATGACCATCCTCCACAGCTTCTTAACCAGAACCTCAGCCTCCTCATCCAAAGCCTAGTATATGTTAGCATCAAGGAAACAAGAGTAGATAATGGGAAACTTACACCCTCCAACTGCTCCACTAAATCCTGTGGCTTCTGTCTGGTTCTGATATGCTCTTCTACAACCTCAACCAGTAGTTGCTCCTGTACACCCAAGTATTCCATAATCTTCTTCTCCACGAACGGTCTAAGCTTCTCGATAATGATGGTCTCATCCACATGTTCCCATTTGACATCCCACGCCCAGAGACCTTCTTTCTCCGTGGGAATATCACTAGCGAGTTGCCGAACAGCTTGATCTCGCTCCTCGTCCGTCATGGCGGCTGCAGAAGCACTTGGATCAAATTTGATTGGAATAAGTGTGCGTTTAGAGGTCTTGGACTCATCCTCCTCATCCTCCAACAAACCCTCAACCTCAGCAACCGTTCGTCGCTGAGTCTGGGGCTTCTGCGCTTTTTGTGCTGCTGCTCCAAGGGAGAGCTTGAATGGCTGCTGGGGCAAGCCCATACGGTTTGGTCGAGATTGCAATTCCTCTGCTTGACGATCCAAGAACGAATCAGACATGCCTCTTGCTTGCTCTTGATCCGAGATCTCTCTTTGTCGCTCGCGTGCCTCCGCGGCCCGGTCTCGTTCGTCGGCTGCAGCTTCACGGTCCCGAAATGCTGCACGGTTTCGATTCCAAATGCTCCGATCGCGGTAATAATCATCTTTCTTACGCTCGGCTTCAAGGTCATCATCCCACTCTCGAAGCCTTGCAGCCATTCTTTCCTTGTCCTTAACGATGTTTGCTTCATCTTCGTCCTCCCGCTCCTTCTCTCGCAAAACCGCTGCGGTTCTTGACTTCTCACGATTGAGCCATCTCCGCTCCTGATCCAGATATTGCTTCTCAAGCTCAGCCTCCTTTTTAGCCTTTCTTCGTCTCTCTAACTCCTCATCGCTAGCATCACTGTCTTCATCCTCTCGATCAATCCAAACATCTCCCCCAGCAGCACCATTTGTTCCACTTCCGTTGATAAACTTGACACCTTGCTGATAGTCTCTGGGTATTTGGGACCCCTTGGGGCCTGATGGTGCATTGGGGACTCCTCGAGGGCCAAGCGGAATGTTGTTGGTTCCTGCAGCTGGTCCATTTGGTACTTGTGGACCTGGTGAAGCAAGACGCGAAGGTCGAGGAGCTCCATTTCTAGCTCGCTCAGCAGCCTCCATTTCCTCTTCCCTCTTCAATCGTTCCATGTCTCTTCGGTTGCTTCTGTCTCGGAAGGCTTGGATTTCTTGAGACACGGTCTCTCTCATTTCTGCGGGAATATCTGCCAACTCATCATCCACTGCCAAAGGAATATTGACAACTTCGACGTTGCCGTCCCGGTTACCGTCAACATCGTGCATTTGCGTATCCTCTCCACCATCTTCCAGTTTAACAAACATCGGGGGATTGAATAGCTCATACAGGACAGCTTTCAAGCCCGCGCGAGCTGAATCCAATCTTGCTTGTTCTGCAGCTGGGTCATCGCCTTTCGACGACTGGTAGTTCTCAAGATAATTGAGCGAATTGTCGTCCACAAACACAAGAAGCTTGCTCTTCTCTATCTTCTGCTCCTCGTCCTCCTCTTTCTTGACCCCAGTCGCAGGAGGCTGCTTCTTCGTTGGAATCTCAATGTCTTTGAGAACCTCAACAGCAGTAGCTAAACTCTCAGCATCATCATACTGCGCAAAACCAAAGGTGCACTGCTTCCCACTTGCGTCCACAGCTCTATCCCATCTTCGTAGCCTTCCCGCAACGCTCAACAGTCGCTCAATGCCTTCATCTCCTCCAGCTCCTTCAGTGATTCCTCCAACGAATATCGTTCGCACGATTTCCTCTTTCGTAGGTGGAACCAAAGACATCATATTTTCCCGCATAGCAAGTCGCTGTTGGTCCATTCCTCTCTCAGCGCCCAAGCCTGGTCGACCGCCACCTGCTGACATGGAATCCTGCGCATCTCTCCTTCCTCCCAACATTGGTGTGGCAGGTTTCGTAGGGCCGGTGCCTAAACGAATGACGGGCGCAGAGAAGTTGATATTCGGCATATTAGGAGGCCCTTGAAAGCTCGCCGGCAATCCAGTCGGTCGAGTACTCTGTGCGCTATTGGCTTGCTGTATACCTGGAGGAGGAGCAGTACCCGGCGCAGACATGCCCGGAGGTGGACCTAGATAAATGTCAGCGCAAGCCATAAGGTACTTGTTTTACAGCCTTACCCATTCCTGGTGGTGGCCCCATACCAGGCGCAGAGCCACCTGGGCCTGGAAAACTTCCAAATCCAGGAGGGCGCCCATATGGCGATGCTGCTGAAAGTTAGTTTTGTTATAGCCTGCCGATGAAGATCCCTAGCTCACCTCCGTAGGGATTGTATGCCATCTTTATGAACTTGAAGACGCTTTCCTCGAGATGCACTACCCTAGCAATTCGTGGAGTTGGACGGGTAAGAGATTCAATTCAAGGCTGGCGCACTGGATTGCCAGTTGAAGGTGTTGCTGCTACTGAAGCTCGCATAGAACCAAAATATCGAACGCGTCGCACGGACCAAGCGGACTTTTAGCGCGAAGGCGGAAGCTATCAAAAGTTACAATTCGGCACCATCATTATCACAGCAAAATCTCAATGACTGTTGTCAGATCTAATGTGAGTCGCATAAGGCGTATGAGGTACGTGTAACTAATTGTACCATAGACAATGGAACTCCGAAGAGCGGCAGACGCAATTCTGCGAACGCAGTCAACAACCTCATCCCTTTCTGCACATATCTTATCTGCTCGTACGACTTGCTGTGCATTGGGTAGCAGAAGATACATCTCAAATACGCCTCCTCAAAATGCAGTCCGGCCACGAGCAACTACATCCGCAGCACCTCCATCGCCACCCGCCTCCAATCCCACAGAACAGAGCACGGCCTCTCCCGACGACCTTGCCTCTATGCTTAACTGGAAGAATGGCCCTCGCAGACAATCCCGATATGGCATGGCCTACACTGGCAAATCTCGAGAGCAAGCTCTGAACGGTGGTAACTCGGCAATGGACCTCCTCTCGACGCTTAACTCCACGTCAAGAGCTTCCCGTCAGAGTTCGCGGATCATGGAGACGGAGAGAATGCTTGATCCCAAGGGATCAGATACTCTAAAACTTCTGGATAAATTCTCACCAACCTCATTGGTTCCAGAGAGAAAGCGAACTCCGTTGAGAATGAATCCGAGACTGGGGAGAACTGTTACGCTTGGAGGAAATATTGATTTGGGACGGGGTTTGAAATTGTTGGAACAGAGTTGTGCGAGGAATGCAGTTCGGAAAGACTCCACCAAGCAGAGGTTTCACGAGAGACCTGGTCTGAAGAGAAAGAGGATGAAGAGAGCAGGCTGGAGGAAGAGATTCGCCCAAGGTTTCTCTGCCATTGTCAAGAGGGTGAAGCAGTTGAAAAACCAGGGTTGGTAGTCGTGTACAAATTGAGGATACTGTATGATATGGCTAGGATATGGACATAGTTGTCAAGTCAGAAAAGAATGGCAACTTTGTAAAATAAATCCAATTGGAATTTATCTTGTCTAAATCCTCCATCTAAAATCTAGCCACCAATTGAAACAACCTGCTATGTGCTCACAGCGACTGTACACCAACGTGAAGACATGGAATTGCTATTGTTTTGGAAGTATAAACCATAAACTTTTTTGGTAGAAATCAGTTGAGATCTGTTGACGGACAGAGATCGACGGACGAACTACGTCGATCTCACAAGGATCTCACCATCGAGAGCTTTTATATTGTTAGGAAACGGTCCTCAGCTGTCACTTTCATTCGCCCTCCAGTCTTGTCAAATCCTGATTTTTAATGCTCCCATGGTGAACTGGCAAGATTTAGCCAAAAGTTATTTTGTGTTGGGGTATCAATTTGGCGCTGAAGTCTTGGAGCTTAGAGGAGCTTTGGATTTCACTTGCCAAGAGGCTAACATACCGAAGAAGCAATCTTAGTATGGCTTGCGAACTGTTTCTACAACATTAATCATTGAAATTAGCGGGATCTATATATTTTCATACCAGTTCCGTACCAAGCACTGTTTTGTCCTTCTCTTCCGCAGCAGCCCTCCTTGCCCCCGCAGCCCTCCGCCTCGTCTCTTCATTGATAACCTGCTGGTTTCTCCTTTCCAGGATGGTCATTGGGCACTTCTGCCACGTACCCAACGCAACCAATATACACACCCCAGCAATCACAGAGCACACTTGCATATCCTCTCGAAACGCATCCGAGTAAGCCTGCTTGACCGCATGCAGTTGCTCTGCCGTGAGAAGAGCGGCCGAGTGTTGAATCGACGCAAGCTGTGAGGAACTGACTATACCGTTCAACTGGACCTGCTCTATCACGCTTAGGATTGCGGTTGATGCCGCGATGCCGATTGAGCCACCGAGCATACGCCATTGTGCGACGATGCCTTGTCCCACTGCTGCATCTTCGAGCTCACATTCCACTGCTGAGAGCTGAGACACTTGTTAACTGCTATGCAACCATTGGCGAATATTGGGTTGGCGGCTTACCAAACTAGTTGTAGATACTGTAAGTCCAAATCCAAGGCCTACGAAGACTAAGAATCCATAAGTCTTGGCTTGAACTTTGTCGGTATTCTCTAATGTGGTGAGGAGACCGATCCCAAGAAGCATTAAGCATGATCCTGCAAATAGTGTCTGGAAAGTCCTGTTCTTGTTCCCAGACAATCTACCTCCGACCATACTCCCGACTCTACGATACACACATTAGTCTCTTATCCAAATTTTAATAATGGAGGAATTGGCTCACGCAGTAGATCCAAGCATTGGTAATAATCCCACGCCGGCATCCAAAGCACTCTTCTGGTTGACAACCTGGAACCGAAGCGGGAGGCTATAAATGACCACGAAGTAGGAGAACCCGGTCAGGAGTGTCGACATAGCAGCAGCAGAATAGACTCTGTTGCTCATGACTCTAAAGGGAAACATTGTAAGCAGCCTCGTCCAATGTTTGTGTGCCAGATATTCCCAACCAAACAGTGAGATCCAGCAGATAATTCCAATAATGATCGGTACAAGGAAGAGAGGTGTTCCCCATGAGTTGCTTGTTATCCCGCCTTCTTGAAGCGCGAATACTACGAGGACCGATGCCGCAATTAGGAGAATACTACTGATGATGTCCAAGTCTTTCAAAGGACGCCGTTCAGCATGCCGAATCTGATCTGCTTTTGGCCATGCGATGCAAAAGAGTATGAGTGGTATGGTACCAATTGGGGCACTGTCAAGTTAGTGCAGGTACACAAAGTTCAAGAATGGACACTTACTTGATCCAGAAGATCCATCTCCATGTTGTCTTACTAGTAATTACACCACCAAGAACAGGGCCTAGAACACCGCTCATGGCAACAACAGCACCAATAACACCCCCGATCCACTTTCTCATATTCAAAGTACTGATCTCAGGAAAGATGACCATAGTCAATGAATATAAACCCGAGCCTCCGATTCCCTGGAAGATTCGACATATGATGAGTGTATTCAGAGACTTTGCAAAGCCACAACCGAGCGAGAAGGCCATGAAAATCACAGATGCTGCTACATATGCATACTGACGTCCGATGATATCGGCAAGTCGTGCAAAAATCACTACGCAGCCTAGGTAGGATAACTGCTAGTAGATTAGATACCGAGAAAATATCTGGTGGCCTTGCTTACAGTGTAGGCTAGTGCAACCCATGCCACACCGTTTAGGTTCTCGAAGTCAACACCAATCGTATACAGAGCAGTTGCTACAATTGTTGTATCTATGAGAGACAGGAACAATCCTGCACAAAGACTATATAGGTTATCAGTATTCGTTGAACCATCAGCTTCGAGCTGAACTTGCCTGGTGATCAAAACCAGCAGCCGCCATTTTGGCAAGACTGGTCCGTCCATAGTCTTATCCCGGTAGGCGAGTCTCACGGCGCCAGCATCGCCTGATTGGTCCCTTGAAGTGAGTATTGAATTAGCCAAGATAGTTTGTTATACAATATTAGGACGAGGAAACAAGTTGGCACATACTGGGGGTGATTGTCGTTCTGGGCTATTAATTATTCAATCGTCTCGAATGCCTTCACAACTATGAGTCTATTATCCCCGCGTTTTTTAACCTGACAGATCCGGGCTCGGGGAGTTCAGAGACCGCTGGAACGGACGTAAACGGAGGGAACGAAGCAGCCACAATCTCGATCCATCATTGTCTTTGATGCCTTCTTTAACGTGCAGGTTTGGAGCGCGCACGTAAGACTCTCGGAGTATACTCTGGTCTGGTTATGCTCTTCCTGTAAGACGTGACTATTTGGGTTAACAGTACGGAGTATGCAGGTCGCTCTGGGTCGTTCATTCGGTCGGAGTAGTTGAGTTTTAAGCGAATGCGGCGATCTCGCTACGGCCGTAGAGCGGAAGAATGCTTTGCGAGTACAGAAACGTGCTGGTAATGGAACATGTGCTTTGCTAACGAGTAGAGATTCCTCCACGTGCATTGAACCTTGTGCAGTTGTGTCACTTGACTATGGATACTGGAAGGGGCTTATAAAAGGATGTAAGACGTTATATGAGGATGTATCATAATTTTGGGCCCAAAATCACAAATTCGGATGATAGCCGATGTTTGTTGTTGTTGTTTAGAGTGGGGGGCAAAGAAGCCAAAGCAAGTTCTCATGTCAGGTAATACATTTCAATAGTACACTGATAAAATAAAGGCTCTAAAGCTGAGAATAGTTATTATGAACAAAGAGTAAAACCATGTTTATTAATCGTTCAGATGTCAGAGGATATACGTATGTTTTAATTTTTCAATAGCACGCAAGCATATTCTCCTACATCACTTCTCAGCCGACTTTTTCGTGGCAATACCAAATGCCTCTAACAATGATATTCCTAAATTGAATACCTCTGGGTCTCCATAACAAGATTTCAAGAATAAAGGATCCATTTCCAATATGAAGGACTTTGTTTTTCCACGAGGAAAATACTCCAGAAAGCAGACGACTCTTAAGAAATCATGCCATAGACCCATAACAAACGACCCTACTCCCTACTACTCTATTAGCTATAACGTCAGAAAGAAAGGCGGAAGACTTCAGCTTTGGCAGAGTTATGCTAGCATAATATGCTTTTGTCAAATGTACATTACTTACAAACATTTCTTCAGCATGATTAGGAAGCCTTATTCCGCTACTCTTTTTCATATGGGCGAACTATAAAAATCATCATGAACTAGCTACAAGAAGCAACAGTGTGCTATACCAGCATTAATGTATTACCACAATAACACAAATCTCAGAGGAGCAAATTGTAAAACTAAAGCCATTCTTGGGACGAGTAACTATCCCAAGCTGGAAACGCGAAGAAGGATCCAGTGCCAAAGGCTCGATGTTTGCTCGGAAAGATGCATTCACATGTCTTTCATCTACCGTGCGGAGGAAACAGCTTAGAAGCAGAAATCCGTGATTGTTATATTTAGCCAACTCAGGACGATGAATTCAAGTGCTCTTCATAGATATGTCAATACCGATCCCATCGCTCGAATGACAACGCCAAGGATCACACGGTACAAAATTGCTTTATAACGTGAATAAGAGAATGGGTCAAGCCCATTCAAATTCGAGGGGAGCAGACTATAACACCACGGAGGAGATTCTTGATGAATTTATGGGTGACAATTCTCATCTTAGATCCAAAGCCCAAGTTCACAGCTCCTCTTCAAACAGAGCGCTGTTGGATTCTGCTAAGATAACTTACACCGAGACACACTCTCTGGAGCTGAAGACCATTGCTTCTCTTTACACAATCGACAAAAGAGCGACATCAAGATCCCAAATCAAATCTCCGAATAGGGCTGCGGAAAGTTCTTTACTTCGGGAAAGATCTAATCAAACCGCTACAGGCGTAAAGGTCAGTTCACATCCGAACCTATATCATTCAGAATCGATACTAAGTCTGTAGGAAAACATGGAATCTCACACGACATCCCCAACTTCGACGCAACTAGCAGAAACTACCGCGGATTATGCTTCGCTAGCTCAACAGGCCTTGAAACTACTTGAGCTCTCACAGGATGATATGGCTCATGATCCTACTTTGGAACAGACTGAGCCCACTCCTGTTAATACTCATGATCAAGATGTTATTACGGATTTTACTTCCGCACTGGATCGAGGCACACCGACAACTATTATAGACTTTCACAACATTGATCAGACTGTAAGATATCTCCAAATTCACACTCAGGATCTGAGCTGAAGAGAAGTAATGATAGGGAACTTCTTCACTGTCAACCATGTATCGTGCTCCACCTGACCTGCCATCATGGTACGAAGTACTCCGCAGCTCGGCAATAACTCGCGGTGACCTCAACCGCCACTTCCCCTGGAACACACCAAACACAATCACGCAAGCATTCACAGACGCGGATGTAAATGTGGAGCTACACTCCAGAATGCCATGGGGTGGCAGCAAAGTGACGAATTGGCTACCAAGAGGAAAAGAAGGAGATGTCAACACGAAGAAGTGTCAACCGTGTGCTCGGAGGAAGGATGGAAGTCGCTGTATCGGTACAATTCCTACATGTGAGATGTGTATGATTAGGGGATATGGACCAGACCGCTGTGGTGCAATAGTCATGGATGAGAAAGGCAGTCGAGCAAGGATATTGGTGAGCAGAGATCAGGCTTGATAATATAGTTTTGAATAAGAGTTTGATTTCAACAACAGCCAGTCATAAGATCAGCTTTGAGATAAGGACCGCTGGCGCAACGGTAGCGCGTTCGACTCCAGTCAAGGAGGTTCATCGAAAGGTTATCCGTTCAAATCGGGTGTGGTTCAATACCTCCTAATCTCATTCTTTTTGCCTTTTTCAGCAATGAAGCAGATGGCAATATTCTGTTTTGTTGCCCATTGCCATGCATTATTTTGGTTGGTTTTGGTGCCAGGTCAAGTGGTGCTGTCATAGGCGAAGACAGTTCGTCGCTTGTGAAGACAGCGCCTCGCGTCGGCCGTCCGCCCGAATCCGCACGGGGCCGAACCTGCAAACAAACCATATGATGCTGACGGGCATGATGTTGTGTCAATAGTTCGGGGACAGCCATGCTTAGTAGTTCTTCTGGCGCATAGGGGTTGAAGTGAGGCCTCGGGTGTTGGTAATTGTTCTTGCTGAACGGTGATCGATCCTTCCGCTGCTTGATGATCTATGGAGTTGGTGGTGGGATTGGTAAAGCGAAGTGAATTGATCCCAAGAATGTCCGTTTTCCTTTTGCGATACAGTTGGGAGCATTGCTCCAGCTGGAACTGTATGATAAACAAATTGATGTGCATGCGGGTGACAAAATAATTGGCCAATTTTTGAATTCGACCTCTTTCTGTCCACAACAGACAATGATCTAGGAGAGTTATGTCATATTTTGTTCGCAAAAGATACTGAGCAACTATCTTGGTCTGTAACAGTAAGATCTTTGGTCTGTCCGAAGCCTATGGACTGAGTTATTGTTGTTGCAAAAGTGCGAGTCTGTTTAGAAATCGGCCAATGATTCTGTCACCGGCGTGTGTGCTTTGTTGCTGGCGGAGTGCCTGCCTTCAACTTCGACAATCAATGCTTCAAGTGGTCGAACGCTCCGACGTTGTGATACATACCTTACTTAATCAGGAGACTAAGTAGTCATTAAATATGGAGATGCTTTACCGTATAAGTGGTTCTCGTCGATTTTGAGCTGCCCGCTTTATATTCGTTTGTGGTAGATTTCATAATATCAGGTGGCAATGGTTTAAAAGTCATGAAGCAAGACCAGGGACTTTTGGAAAATAAAGCCTCGCCTTGTGAATGGAAACTACGTGATTTAATTTCTACGGCTCCTTGGCCTCTGAGCCTCCTTTCAGACTTGCACTGCAACCTTTCCTCGGGGGACTCCCCTAAGTCGGTCGGATAGCCACGCGAAGAGATGATGCCTCCTCGAAAGCAAGATTCTGTGAATTAGTAAACGTCCGGTGGTTGAGCCAGATCAAAAGAACAACTTAGGGAGTAAATAGTTTGTTGACTAGGTGTGGAAAGTGTATAGTGACCAAAACTGGGAGCCCCTTTGTTTGGACACAGGGGTGAATGAGTCCTAGGGCAATAGTTCAGGCGGTGTCCTTTGTGTATCTGTGCCCTACCTTGATGTTAAGGCCTGATTGACGCCCCTGAATCGTGACCGACGGAACACTGCTGGTGAAGGCGGCCTCCCTTCCGCGTCCAGGCATTGGCCGAGCAAAACAGCCCTGCATACTGAACCCGTGATGACTAGGAGCCTACCCCACGAGGCGATGTGGCATTTGGCAAAATATGATTCCACGCTCGTGAATAGTCTTGCTATTCGTGATCTTCTATTGGTTGATGGCATCGACGTGGTGGTTGCCAAACCCTGACACTCATCCCTACAGCTTTTGCATTGCAATTCCTGGACGGATTTGTAGGCCGTAACATAGGTCACTTGTCGAGGATTTGTTGGTTCGGAATTCTTCTCCTATGCTTGCACCTACATGGCAAGTCGAAACGGCGAAGCGATCATAGATTCTGCGCCACTCAGTCCTGGCCAGACCGGTGAACGAGCGGGAAAACCACAGCAGCCTTCGCAGATCGGTCAAGTTGGAGCCTTGTGATGGCGAAAAAATTGGGAATCTGTTCAAATTTCCAAGGTATCGAAGGAGTATTTGGTACCAATATACCGCAATGGCGAAAAAGTTCCGATGTTGAAGCCTGGAAATCAAGGCCGCCGTAAATACAGCCATTCAGAAGAGCAACAAAGAGAAGAAGTGGGGCCTTTGATCGCTGCGGCAGTCCGCCACCCCGCTAAGTATTAAGTGAGTCCCTAGCAGTCGAGGGAAATTGGTCTTCATGAATTCGTTCGCATCTGCTTCAACGACGGACGCCTTGTTGAATGCCTTCCAAATGGTCTTCTTCTGTCTTAATGGACCCATTTGAACCTCGACCTGGCGAGCATCGGAAATCCACCGCAGGACTTTCATATGCTATATTGAAGTGCGAGTCGTTGCGGAACAAGGGCAATTGGATTCTCATACAAGCGAAGGCCTGAGTACGAGGTAGATATCTTTCCCGCATCTGCGATGGGCAAAATCTGCGTTAACAACACCATCGCCTCATCGCCAGAAAGACCAAACGACTCGAAGCGAAAGGCAATGTCTGGTTACGAACTTGATCTCGAATGTGGTCCCAGCCAGCCACCTCTTTGCCTAGATCGACGATCTTTCTAAACCGCGCCCGGAGATGCCTCCGATAGAGAAGATGCAGAAGTGAGGGTTTTACATGGGATTTGCTCTTCGGTCTTGCAGAACGATACCAGCTACTGTCCGCGGTGCATTCAAGCAAAAACTATCGATAGCGGTGCTGTCGATGGCTTTCCTTACCTGGGGAACTTGCTCTCGCATGCTAATAGACCAGCTCTACAACAGGATTTTCTTCAGCATCGTACGACGCTCCAATGCTGTTGAAAACGCTGCAGCCGCTTTTATGATGGGACGTTGCATCATGCCACGGGATACATGTTTGGGGTCGATGATAGTTTGCACGCAAGGCAACGTTGATGCTTGGGCACGAGTGCGCCTGAATGTACAAGCAGCGCAACTGCAGCATGTAAAAGTCAGCACAGCCTCAGCGATGTTTCTGTGGAAAGTGGCATACGTCTTATGATCCGATGCCTTGTGCTCTTATTTGACGCTAACTATATTTGTTGATGCCATAGACTTCGCCGAACTCGAACACGCAGAGGCGAAGTTGTCGCAAGTCGCGCTTTTAATATAAATCCTTAGGCGGTCGCTGTTGCTGGTTACGGCGATGCAAAGGGTCCAGCGGGTTTTTCCTTTCAATTCTCATTCAACAGATTGCGAATCTGCATAAGCCTTTGTGCTCCGCGCTCCTCCGCCGAACGTGCTCTGAGACCACGGCCACCAGCTCGTGGCTCACGGAACCCGAAGGGGCCGCCAATGGTAACCCAATCAGACGCGAATGAAGGCATATACTTTTGATGGATATCGGACACAGGCTGGACATACGAAGGGCGAGTACAAGCATCTATCAAATCATCCAGAAGGTACACTCGCGATGGGACATGGGGCGGAGCCATCAGTTCAGCCAAATTTGATGGCAGAGTCATTGAGCATTCAATTGCGGCTCTGCGAAGCATTTCCTGCATGGGCCCGGCGATGGGCATTCCAGCCCGAGATTGCATGAGACATTCCATTGCCAATTGAACAGCTCGAGCCCCATCTCTACGCTTTTCCTCTGTTCCACTCATAGCGTGAGGGAAGAATCGCATCACTACGTCTGTAAGATGGAGGATGGCAAACATTTGGAGGACGGGTTGATAACGGCAAGTGAACCGTTGTTGATAACACTCCTCGAGCAGATACAATGCATGCTGGCTATGGTTCCAGATAACCTCCTCCACAAGCGATGATGGGAACCCGTCCAGGTCTAGTAACGGACGGAGAAGCTGCACGACCGTGTTCTCATAGAGAATCCTAGTATCTCAGCACATTAGCACACCTAAGCAGACTATCTGAGCACTTACAAGAGCGATAGGATGTGAGGAAGTGGATTGCTCTTGCTGCCCACGGTCTCCTGGAGTTCTTCAGGAAGTCTTTCGCGCCACCCCAGCAATCTAGCATATAACTGCAATATTTCAGCTGCGGCACTTTGTGGCCCTTGTCTCGTATACATGACTGTAACGATTTCATGCACAATTTTCATCAACTTGGTCTTTTCCCGATTGGTTGTTGCCAAAAGTCCTGGCCAGGCCGAAGGATACCTGTCACTCGGATGGCGGTAGAGGTACCATTTTGCCTGGTCCAACTGCGCATCTCCGTCTTCGACATCGTTGGTGCATTGCGGTGCTAAGCTGTAGCCCACTGGAGCCTGGAATGTCATCTGTGACCATTCACTGGGTCGATTAGTAGGAATATAGAATGATAGCAGAGGGCACACTGACGAGTTCAGGTTTTGTATACCATGCACGGTAGCCTTCAGCACCGTGGAGTATTCTTCATCCTCCTGCATTGCAATGTTTTTCAAGTTATTTAACGCGATGTTAAGGTACGAGGAAGCTCTGAGGGCCTTGCTCTGCGCACAATCAACCAGAAAGAGGACTGCAAAGGCCTGTATTCCCGTAATACCTTTGTCTTCTAGATCGATCTTGGCCCGAGCCGCATCACTGAATGCCACCGCAAGGGTCTCATAATCAACTTCATCCCCCGGAGCCTGAACATGTAAATGACAGGCCATGGCACAAATGGCGTTGACCAACGACTCCGAGCAATACCGGATTGATTGCTTCTTGTAACTGTCCACAAAATGCCCCTCACTGAACAGCGTGTGCACGGGATGGACCCATGCGAAGTACAACTGCAGCAGATGATCCAGTATGCTCGGGTCCGACGTGACAAAAGTCCAGCGCGCGCTGCTCGACTTTGTCCCGCCCATCTCATAGTCCGAAGTGTCGACTGTAGAGTGTTGCGACCCCCTCGGGGAGAACGCACCGTCCCCTCCCGCAGACAAGCGACCTAGCCATTCGGCGATCCTGTGGTATGACTCCCCATTTCTTAGTCGTTCGAGGATCTCGGGAATGTGTTCATCATCGCCACTCGAAAGTGCCTGGAGGATCTGATCGGTCAAATGGTCCTTCGCCTTCAGGTCTTTGATCTGCTGGACCAATTCCTCTTTCACATGCTTGATGTGCAGTTCGTAGATACATTCCGATGTTTCTACCCGCAAGGAGCACCGTTTGCATGGCTGCTTGCCATCACACTGCCGTGGGAAAAATTAGTGTTAGTTACTGATAGAAACGAAGCGTTGCTAGCCTGCACAAACTAAACCGCATGATCGGGGAACTTCTTTCTGGACAGGACCCTCTTACCTTGGCTCGAGCTTTTTTGCAATTCAGACAAGCATTTCTGGTTACAGAGTCTGGCACTCGTCGTCGTTTTGTGGTATTCTGACTGCCTTCTGGTGTAAAGGTTGAGCCTTCGCCGCGGTCTCGACGTGAATCAGGTCCCGTAGCCTCGGCTGCTGAAAGATTTGGATGGCTCGCCGATGCGCTGCCCTCTCCAAATGAAGGACGAATCTTGCGAAATGACATGATGTTCCCGTTATAAAGTACAGTCCATCTCGACCTGGAAGTGCTGGATTATTGTGGTGCTCCTTCTACAGCGGAAATGGTCGTAGGTTTCGCTGGTATGGTGTTGTGATGGTCGTCGCTCCTCAATCAAGGAGAGAACGGTCCGTATGTCTCTGGTCGTTGCGCTGACTGGAGCCGATCTGAAAGGCTTGGGGCAAAGGCAAACACTAGGATTCTGCAGAGTAATAGCAGCGAAACACGTTCAACTCTTCACCCCGTTGCGCTCTCCGTCAGTATTCGTTGATTGATGGGGCGGGGACGGTGCTCCAGCTCAGTCCATACATAGCACTTGGAACTCTACTTATGGCCCTGTTTTCATGTAGCTCTGCTGGGAGAAGTCTCTGATTTGACTGAGGGTACTTGTTGCCTCTTCTATTGTTGAATCCCTAGGTCTGCTTTGATCGGCAGGAGTGGAGCGTGGCAAGTGGTCGGTTCTTAAGTGCTTAAAACCAAGGGATTCTCTCCGTTCGTCTTTTCCCCTCTCTCTGTTAGATCGACAATCAGAAGGGGGTGTGT
Organism: Coleophoma crateriformis; assembly: GCA_003369635.1. Taxonomy (NCBI): domain Eukaryota; kingdom Fungi; phylum Ascomycota; class Leotiomycetes; order Helotiales; family Dermateaceae; genus Coleophoma; species Coleophoma crateriformis. The sequence continues at coordinate 245,133 of PDLN01000003.1, forward strand.
TTTCAATCTTCCAGCAAACACGCAGTGTTGCAGTAATTGCATTCTTTAAGGCGAGGAGAATGACCTGCACCTATATGTTGCTAGGATCGGAGCTGCGTCCTGTCCCGAGATTTGGCTTTAAATGACGGAGGGCAGCTTAGCCATGTGAATCGCTAAAGCAATGCATGTATCGCAGGACTCTATACGGCAGTTAGATATAAAGCGCGCAGTAATTATGACGAGAGGCGAAAAAATGGGCTAGCATGCAGGGTCCAAGGGAATGGTAGCCACGTCTGACTTTGGTACAAGTGCAGGTGGCATGGGAGCATGATCAAATTCTCTCGACCAAGCGTCATTCTATCATACGTCCGAAATCTGATCTGGACCGGCAGGCAATCTACATGGGCCACTATTCTCTAAGGCATGTCGAGCAGCACGCACCGTAGAGGCGCGATGCAACCTGGAATCGGGGATCGCGAGGGCAGGGGGCAAGGGAATGGGGAGGGGGAAAAGGATGGAGGCATCTGAGAAGTCGATGTCCATCATGAACCCGGCTATGGACATTGTGATTTTCCCGGAGCAACGAGACGTACCGTTGAAGTCTCCTACGCTGAGAGATTTCGCGATGACCCGATGGCATGACACCCGATGCAGAGCGCAAGCACCGATGAGGCCGACAAGCGCAAACGCTAGAGGTAGTTGGCGCCGGCAAACATGCGTCTTGCCTTCTTACCACTTCTACCCTGGCCCTGGCTGTCGAATGAACCTAGGAAACCAAACCTGTACTAGAACCGAGTATAGTTGCTACTTAGGCCTCTGTCTGCTGGTTGTTTACTGCGGGTTTATTCTTGACAAAGTAACGCCCGCCTTCGGAAATCCTCAGCCGGGGTTTGTCAGCGGCTGTCTCCTAGGGATCACTCAGATTCACCTGGGTTCGCGCGGCCCCATCCTGAAAGGCTAGCCAGCGGGTGCTACGACCATGAGCCATTGGTACAGCCAGCCCCGTCGAATGGTGAGGTACTTACTGTGCCTTGAGAGTGGCGAACGACTTGGATGAGTAGCCGTGTGCTTCGTCAGGGACCCCTAAGTCGTTGAGATCGACAGTGCGAGCAAGGAGACTCGTGCAGCAGCGTGGTTTCCGCTGAGTTGGTGCGTCTCTATCGTCATAAGGGTCGTGTTCAGTGTTGATACAGTAGAAGTGTCAATTCGGTACAACCACGGCTCAGAATATGCGATTTGCATTGGATAGGACGGAAGAGGGTCAACGTGGATATGATCTAGATCGAGGTCCAACCCAACACCACCTCATGGTCCACCTGGCCCCACAGTGGTTGTTTTCATGCTTGGACAGGCCGATACTACACTATAGAGCTTATTTCTGGAAACGTTCCGTGCAAGTTATCGTCTGACGTTCCACGCACCGTCCTAGCCGTGCTAGATACCATCGACAAGACATGCAATGAAGGGAGTAAGGACAGTTGATCAAGGGTCTGGACCGGACCAAGGCGATGTAGGAATCTGCAGACTTGCAGCCCATGGTGTTGGGCTCGGTCAAGGCGATGGACATGGCTCGGGAGGATTTCCAGGACGCGGCGACAGTACGTGCAGGGCGTGACACGCAGGCAAAGCATTTGTCGTTGCTGCAGTACACAAATCAGCAGTAGACGGACATATCTCCGACGGGCTAAGGGGCCAAATGATAGTCAAATCCTCTAGGAACTGTGTTCCGTAGGCCAAGGACCAGATGCTGGGGGTGGGCAAGCTCGCACAACAAGGTTGGGGCGATGACACTGGCTTCTCGTCGATCTCCGGCAAGCGCAGGTTGCTAAAGGGCCCCTGGACACCAACCAGCGCCTCTTCCGAAGCCTGTTCTACCTTAACATCTCGATTTCGGAGCAGAGATCCGTCTCCGAATTTAGATGGACTTTTGACTTTAGATCCAGATTGGCTTCCAGAGCGGCTGACCAACGGGCTACAGCTGCGTTCGTAAGGCTTTCCACAGCCACGCCACAGGAAACGTAGTGCCGCCCGTCGGTAATTTGAGCTTCTCGCCACACCCTTACGAGGATTGTGCCAAGCCCACTCCTAGGTCGGTCGGTCGCAGCGGAGGCAACCTCGTGGGCCATATGTCGACCCCAAGGCCACCACTTGGGAGTATGCCGAGTATGTATCCGTCACCGACGAACTGATGGGGCTTGGGGCTCGAGGCCAGGCATTGTGTGGAGAGAGCTGCATACGTAATGCGAGAAGGAATTCTCTCCAATCTTGAACATATCTTGCTTGGCCTTCTCTCCACTCGCACTACCACTATCCTTTGCCCCGAGCCTAGCGAATGCAGATGAGGACTCCGCCTTGGACCGGGTTGCGCTCTATACACTACGTAAACATGGCGGAAATCTGTCCGGGAATTGGACTGTCGCTTTCTTTTCTGCCTTTCGTCCTCCCTTTCGCACCGGGATTTTAGAAATTAGCGGGTGTTAGGCACTACTCCCGCGGCCCGAGTTCCGTGCCACGGCCTATGGGCAGGGTCGTGAGCTGACGCAGTTGATTTTCTTAGGCAATTCAGACCCAGCACCCCCGACGGCAACCAATTGAGGTGTTTGGGAAACCTTTGAAGGTATTGATCAATACCAGACTGTGGGGGTAGACAAATCCTTGCCCTACCTGCTCGCCTATGGCGAATTTCCAGTAAGTAATTGGCAAAGCCTTGAGGCCAAACGCTACGCCAGACTTTATTCATATTCACAGTGTTATACAACATACTATTGTAGAATGAGCGCTGCAATGATGACACAGTATACCCTTCTTTCCGGCGGAGATGTTGCTGCTTATCAGACTTCAGCTTAGGAGAGTACCGGGCGCCTTGCCGCTTATGCCACCACTTCTTCTCATGCCATGCCACGCATGTCAAGCCATGATCAACCACCCTTCAAGCCTTTCCGGAAGCATGTCTCAGCGGTTCATACTCATACTCTTTGACGTAATTTCCAAGCTTACGCTTGAGCGGCTGCCCCGTGGCTCTGCAGTCATCTTTAGTTCCTTACCTCAAGCCGAGAGCTGCTGTGCTACTATACATTGGCATTAGCACTGTCTTAACCAGTCGATTCCTACCATATCCAATCGAGCAATGAAACTCCGCGTTGGAAACTCCAAACGGATATCTAGCAAGTTGATGAGGGCAACCAAATAAACGTCAAATTCAACACAATTTGTCCTGTTCAATCCCCGTGTTACCACCATTGACAGTGGCACACAACGCAATGCATATGTCGCCCAACTACTGCTACGGGTATGCTCGGTTCTCGGAGCCACGGGTCGTTCCATGGCCTCCGCCGCTCTGGACTCCTTCATCTGGTTTGGAATAACCTTCCAGATACAAATCCAATTTCAGACCTAGAACCCGAAAGATTAATGGTCATCAATGGCGAATGAATGTACGTCTGGCCCACCGTTGCCGGAAAATTCAGCCTTGAACCCACGTCTATCTGAGGAAACACGATGACATTCTGCTTTTGGGAACGGGCATGCGCGCCAGTTCGCCCTTGCTGTCTTCCGGAGGAGTAGATCAAGATCATACGCATCAAAACCCTCTTCCCCGCTTGAACGACGCACAGTTGAAAGCCATGGAGAGTGATGTCAACTCTGCTGGAAGAGTCACTAGGCACGTAATCTATCAGTCATGAGAGTTCAGTAATTCCTATCACGGAGACCCTTTCCCTTTGCCCTTTTTTCCTTTCTTTTTTTTTTGGTTTAGACTGGCATGCTCTCCGCTCTCCACCCAATCTACGCGGTAGGTTCACAACAGCGTTCACCTACGTAGCTCTTTGTACATTCCGATCCTGCACAATGATATGTAGGCGTGAATAAGGTGCCTATTACTCGCACTAATTTTTTTATAACGTCAAATGCTACTTGTTTCTGGTGTTTTAGCGGCCATACAATATAAGCTACTGTTTTACTCCCGCCTTGGCCTATTGCATCATACCTTCAGATCCGGTGTCCAACGCTTCTAAAGTTTTGGGGAAGATCTTGATTCTTCAATCGATACCCAGAGCATGCCGTAGCCTTCAGCAAGATTTCAGCCATCGGAAATTCCCCTCGGCTACTCTATCTGCTCGCGCTTGACGTGAAGTGTCTGCCACTTGTCGATTTGAGAGAGGAGAGTTTGCCATTACCATTCTCCTGCCTCGCTCATGGATCTAAATTGGGTATGGTTTATCGCATCCGCACGTGAACCTTTTCGGTCCTCTTTCACAAACTGGCCAGTGCTGCTCTAGAAATGCGTTTGGGATCCTTGTAAGCAGCGAAGCATCGCTGGCTGATTGGAGAAAATGGACAATGAGAGACACGTTGCTACCTTAGCTTGATTCCAGTGTCGACAACGAAGATTGTGGCAATTTTAAGACTGGCTTTTTCTTCTGCAACGAAAGAGGCACCTAGTACGCCCAATACCGATAGTTTAAACTATTCCCTCTTCACAATATGCTTGTAATTGAATAGAAAGCTAGATAGGAGACACGCCACTGTCCTCGTTGTGCAACAACCGTTCTTGGCGTACCGTCGCGCAAGATTACAACCCAGCGTCCTTGGCTAACACAGCTTCATAGTCCAGCAGCACCTTCAACGCCTCACTTGCCATGATTGCATCGCCCTTCTCCTGACTCATCGGCAAGATCGGTCGTCTCGGCCTACCTCCATACCCAAATAATCGCCCAAGTAACATCTTCATACCCGGGATCCCAATCTTAATTGCGACTCCATCGGCATTGGCGATGATGTTTTGAAGCGCTACCGCTTCTGGCGACACGGGGGACTGGCAAATATTCCACAGCTTGACGCATGAGCGCTGTCAACAAGGTCAGTTATGTTTTCCGTCCGGGATGTGAAACTTCAAAGACTTATAGCAGAAGAAGGTGTCAAAACATACCGGTGCGAAGTTGGCGAGTCCTGTAATCGCCCCCGAGGAACCACATGCCATGGAAGGGAGCAGGAAATCGATAAAGCCGTCAATGACATGGAATGAGGAGATCCCGGCTGTTCGTGGGTATTGGGCCCGGAATGCAGGACTGTCCACCACAGCTGTGATACGGGTTAGTTTGCCTACGTTGGCACACCTGATGAGCGTGATATTAGCGCTTGAAAGGGGACTTGATATGGATGGTAAAGACGGAACACTTACGTGAGTTTGACACCGCAGATATTCGGGCTAGCTTTTGCGATCTCAATGATTAGGTCGCTGTCGAGATCAATCCCCGCCGTGACGGACGGGAAGTTGTACATCAATCTACCAGAATCCTCTCAGCATCACGCCGCCACATGCGAAATTCATCCACCTTGGCTATGGACTTGGAAGACCTACACGGGAATCGGACTCGCCTCAGCAATGTCCACAAAGTAATTCTTGAGCGAACTCATGTCTGCCATCAGGGCACCGGCGTAGTACCCCGGCGAGAGCACGATGGCAAAATCCGCACCGGCGGCGGCGGCTTGCTGAGCCAGCAGGATGGACTCTCGTGTGCTTGTTGCTCCTGCGCCAGCGATGATGGGCACGTGGCTGAGATTTACTTCATCTAGTGCTTCTCGAGCAGCTTTGATCAACTGCTGACGCTCGGTTTGACTCTAGATTTTCTTTTGTTAGGATCCTGCCTTGAGTAACAAGGCATTGGGGACGAACTAAGTGTGGTGCCTCCCCCATTGTTCCAGATAAAACGGGAATTGCTCCTGCGACGGAGGTGACTTTTCGGGGAGAACGAATATCAATACCGGTTCTTGTTTGGGGTCATGGCTCGGTTGGCAACTCACATTGGACATGTTTCTTGTATGAGACAAAGTCTATGTCTTCACTTCCCTCATGGAAAAATACTGGTAGGGGAGAGAAAATGCCCTTTGGCAATGTCCTAGACGGTGCCATTCTTCCTGATATGGACTGTGATGATGTTTTAAACAGAGTACAAGTGGTACACGGAAGATGTGAGAGGGTGTTGATTATTTCGCAGTTGTCGTACTTTAGTCTGAGCTACTTACTCTCAAAACACAATTTTGACAACACAACAAATCGTCATTGAAATGGCTCAATCTATGAGAACCCCACTGTTGTTCCTCACAACGGCATGACCTACCTTGACTTACTTCCTTTGCATTACCTTACCAAATTGGTTAACGCTCAACCACTTCAGCTATCAGTCTTGAGTTGAGCGAACTGTCGCCCTTCAGCAATCCTTTCGTGCACAACGGCCGTCGGGCCGACTACAGATTGTGCTGGTAGCAGCCCCGGGCGCCAGATGGCCGGTAGTTGACGGGGATCGGCAAAGGTGACACATCGGGCGAAGATAGAGTTGCGCAATTGGGAAGAAAAGTGAAAGGTGGGATGTGGAGGGAGAGAGACGTAGGGCTGGAGGCCGTCAAAGGGTCGCCGAAACGAGCACGTGATGACACCGCCGTCATGATTTTGTGAACTCTCCTCATCAGATCTGTAGAAAGGGAGAATCTTCTTGGTAGCGTTGATGCTGCGGGAACATCTGTTTTACTTGTGGGAAAGAGTTGGGCTTGGTTTTCTACCATAGTGTTTATGTTCAGTCTACATGTCTCACAATACAGTTCTGTAGCACTATTACCGACGTTTGGGTTGATCCTTCTGACACCACTTTCTTCTGAGCGCCACACTAGAAGTCCTGCTTTAGCATTAATCTTCTGGCCCAGGGATTTTATCTCGCAATAGTCTCTTACTTAAGTTACCTTACTTGCTACTTTGGCCTTCATAGATTATTTTGAGGTACAAGTCATGATTAAATTTTCTCTACGGAATGATACCAACTTCTTTGTTCCTATACCGTTATTATTCTGGCAACCACATGAAAGGTACTCGATATTTTATCTGAACCCTGTGTTTTGGGACACAATCCCATCATCCGCTGATTGTGTCCGGGAAGAACGCTTACTTGGTTCAGGGGGGCCTTGCCTCCATGGGATGCGTGACCTGACCAACGATTAAGGCATGAGAGCATCTATTACATTGACAGCTACACAAACACGTATGAAAATGCTCATAAAACATTAATACATCAGACTTTTCTCCTCGCCGCCTCCGAACAACTAGCAAAGATTCAGCTGCGTCCTCATCTCATCCTTCGCACACTCTCCATCATCTTCCTCAACAAGCGCAGGAATCGGCTTGTTTGCCAGTGCTGTGAGTCGGAATGCGTGTCTTCGCTCCCCAACTGGGTAGTCTAAGGTCTGCGAGTGGTTGGTGACTCTCTGGTCCCACACCAGAACCGTGCCAGCCTCGTATCGTATACGGCACTGGAAGTCTGCTCGCTTGGCGATGTGATCGAAGAGAAATCTCAAGATGCAGTCAGACTCTTCCTGATCATAGCCGACGATCTTCTTGGTGTACACTGGGTTTACGTCTGTCTCGAGTCAGCGCTGCTCCTGGAATTGGGCTTGAGAACACTTACAGAGTGCCTTTTCCTTGGTTACCGGGTGGACGATAACGATGGGATGTTCGGCTTGGAGCACGCCACGTCGAAGCACAGCCTTCTCTCCATTCTTCAACTCTTGGGCAACACCGTCCCCATTCGCATGGATGGCAGTAAGTCCATCTAAGCGCTTGCGGAATCTAGGCGAGAGACTCCTATAAGCCTGGACACTTGAGCTAACTAGAGTATCACCACCGGCAGCGGATGGAGACTCGAGCATGCAGATAAATGTCGTTCCTGGAGGTTGGGATTCGGGACTTTGGTCCGTGTGCCATTGCACTGGACTTCTACCTGCCCATGACTTGCGAACTCGAAGGTCACTATTTTTGTGTCAATCCTGGGCACGGATGTACGGCGAGCTTCTGACTTACTCTTTGTGATCGTAGATGACCATGTGCTCATCTGATCCAGCCTTGGGATGAGGTGCCCAGCCATGGATGTGTAGAGGGCCGAAATGCCTTACGATCTTCTTCTGCGCCTCAAAGCCAATGTTGCCGAACTCTTGGTCGCGGAAGACAAGAGCTCCACGCTTGGCGGCGAGTAAGGCAAGCTCATCCAAGCCGGCCTCATTCAGCTGGGACAGTTGCACGCCACGGATCTCGGTGCCGACATGAGGCGAGAGATCCAAAACTTGAGCGTCTCCTTTCAACAGATTTGGGAACGTGGGATCAGCTCTGTGGCCAGCGTCATGGTGCTCAAACTCGCCAATGTCTTCGACCTTCTCCAGAGGGTCGTAGTGTGCTTCGCCGAGATCAGTATACAGCGAGCAGGAAGACGGAGGAAACACTCACGCATATAATCTGGGTACAAAGGAGAGTCATCCGCAAGCTTGGGTCGGACGATCTGTCCAGGCAAGACGGTGGCTGAAGGCATCTTGAGACGATCGATAGAAGTCAGTTAGATAGAGAAGGGCGGGATTTGGTTGGTCGGTCGCTTGCACTCAGGGGCTTGAATGAGAACCAAATTCTTGCTGAGTGGTCAAGAGAACGGAAGTCTTATATTCCCAAGTATGCAAATATGGGCTCATCGTCCCCCGCAAAAGCCCAACACGCATCGCCCTCGCATTCTCGGTCTTTTTTTTTCCCCATCAACTGTCGGGCATCTTCTGCATGAGCATCGATAAGAACTTCCCCGCGCAAGGAATGCCGGCTGAGGACTGGCGACCAGCACGAGTTCGCCGCGAGACCCCCGCGGGTGTGGTCGCATCATGACGGCCGTGGACTCTAGACGCCCGGTGGGCGCAACTCGGGCGCTGGAGTCGTCTAGATAAGCACTTCACGACTTGCAATAGCGCAATGGATCCACTCGATGGCCGGCGAGATTTATCATTGGCGATGGCGACGGCCTGATTGCGGCTATCTCATAATTTATCTGACTGCACCGTCTGTGATGTTCCGTATCGTGTCTTATCTTATCGCAGGAATGATGGTGCTGCATCCACGACGGCTTTGCATTGGAATTGGTGTGCGCTTGATTGGGAGGCTCCTTGTCATGAATGGGTCATGGGCATCCTACATAATGAGGTGATCTGTTCGTCCAAAACGGCTGGATGCATCGAATGTTGGACCGCAAGACTCCACTTTGCAACATGTCTACCACTTCGCCATCCATTGACGCCGAAGAGAAGCGAGCGGGAATCACTGGAGTTGAGACTGTTCAACACCCGGAGTATGTCCGCTTTCTCGAGCTGGAGACTGCCATGGCCGGTGCTGGGCATACCAAGTTCATCAAAAAACGTAAGCATATACTGGACATTATGGTGGTTTGGAAAATCTTCGAAGTTCACGACTGACTCGACAACTAGTTGATTGGCGATTGCTCCCGACACTGAGTTTCTTGTATCTAATGTGCTCGCTGGACAAGAGCAATGCCTCCAACGCCAAGGTAGGCACTCCACTACACCATATTGTTACATGCTAAAGAGAAGATAGCTCTTTGGGTTCCTCGAAGACGTCGGGATGACAGCCACCCAGTTCAACCTGGCACTCATGTACCTCTTCTTTACCTATGGACTCTGCGAGCCCATCTCCAACATCATGCTCCGACGACTAGGACCCAAAATCTGGTTCCCAACCATCATTACCGCCTGGGGCGTGATTACCACTTGCACCTCCGTAGTAAAATCCTACCCAGGATACGTGATTATCCGACTATTCCTCGGCATGTCCGAAGCAGGCCTGTACCCTGGCTCCTACTTCATTCTATCCATGTGGTACAAGCCCAAGGAATTAGCGACCCGCATGGCCATTTTCTACGGAGCCAACACTGCTGCCGGTGCCTTTGGCGGAGTGATTGCTTACGGAGTCGGGAACTTGGACGGTGCTATGGGCTGGCGTGCGTGGCGATGGCTGTTCTTGATCGAGGGTGTCATCACGGTCTTCGCGGGACTCTGCACTTTCTTCTTCCTGCCTCCGTTTCCCGAAAAGTATTCTGGCGGCAAAGGACATTGGCTCAGTTCGGACGAAGCCGAGTATGCCAGACTGCGCGTCAAGTATGCCAACGGGCCGGACCCCCCTACTTATGAGTTCCGTTGGTCGGATGTCGTCGCGGCGGCCAAGGACCGAAAGACGTATCTCATGATGATGCTGTTCTGGTGGGGAGGATCCGTCCCTACCTACTCCCTCTCCTATACCCTGCCAACTATGGTCAAGAACCTGGGCTACACGGCCATTCGCGCCCAGGCATTGACCACACCCCCTTGGATCTTCGCAACTATCGTCTGTGTCAGCGTCGGCGTGATCAGTGATAAGTACCAACGGCGATATCTGTCCATCATGGGCTCATACACCCTTGGTCTCATGTAAGCCAACCTCCCTTTCTTCCACAAGCCAGAAAAGAAAAAGTACTGACCCAACCCAGCGGTATCATCATCCTCTGGATCACAGTGCACCACAAACACCTCTCAGGCGTCTCCTATTTCGCCATCTTCCTCGCCGCAGCCGGCTATTCCGCACAAGCCCCCATCGTCGGCGCCTGGACCTCAGTCAACGTGCTGAATCCCAGCAAGCGCGCCGCCGCCATCGGGTTGCTGATGCTGCTGGGTAGTGTCGGCGGAGGCAGCATCGGCTCCAACATCTACATCGCGAGCGAAGCGCCCACATACCCGCTGGGCTTTGGGTTCAGTATCGGCGCGACGGTGCTGGGGGCGATGATCCCGGCGACGGTGCATTGGGTGTTGCTGCGGAGGGAGAACCGGCGGCGGGATTTGGTTTCCGAGGAGGAGACCAAGGCGAGGTACTCTAATGAGGAGCTGGCGGAGATGGGCGAGGATTCGCCGCTATTTCGCTTCACGTTGTGAGGATCGGTTCCTGAGCTGGTTTGTAGGTTTGTTTTTAGAGGGGACATCGAGAAGAATATATCTCCCGAAAGGGACGGATAGATTAATAGCATCACTGTCGATAACGTAATGTCTCTGACTAACCTTTCTCGACCCCTAATGTAAATTACAGGATTTGTACCAAAGATACATCTAATGTGAGTAGTTGCATACAAATAAGCGAGCAACCTCCACGATTGTTCTCAGCTGCCAACTCCCCTGCCACAAAGGGAAGTGTTTTCTGGTTTAAAGACAGGTTGCAAGCGTGCTACGTCACACTCGCAATTCCTGCTATCGCGCTATGAAAAAAATAAGGCGTGATGAAGTGGCCATAGAATCTAGACACTTGCCCCCCCCACGAAGTAAAAAGTAGAAATGGTATATACAAAAACAAAACCCACTCCCCACATCATCATTTCTCTCCAACCCAACATTTTCTTTTAACCCACCCAGCGAACCAGACACTCCTCGCGTCAACAACTCGCCAGAAAACATCCGCAGCCCAAAAGCAAATCGAGGCATTGACAAGCACTGCCCAGAGGAACCAGTAGGTGAACCTGCCTTCCTGGCCCGGCTGCAGGGCCTTGTACAGGATCTGCATACCTAACGTGTACAGCACAGGGCCGTGGACGAGGTAGAACGCGAAGGAAATCTTGCCGAGATACTGTGCGAAGGGGGTTGTGAATGGGCGTTGGAGGAGTGATGGTACTGTCGAGGAGGTGGCCGTTAGTGCAGAGGAATGATGGCGGAAGCAAGATATAGAAGGGAGGGAAAGCGGCGCGGAGAAGGAGAGAGCTAAGCATGTCAAGACCGCACCAATAGAGAGCCAGAATCGCTGCGTCATGGCTGGGTCGGTGAAGGGCTCGTATTGACTCGGCGTTAGGTATACAGTCATGGACCTATATCCCGGCGTCAGAGCAGCTTGGTTATCTGGGTATGCAAGGAGGTGGATGCCAAGTGCAAAAGTTGGGAGCGTCCAAAGATGGGTAAGAGGGGTCTTGAATCGAGCCGTGAGGTCGTGGAAACGGTTGGTGGTTGGTGGGAGACGAGTTTGTGGGAGGATGTGGCCTTCGACGATGCCTGCAGATCGGAGAAAGTCCACCTCGCAAAGTAGCATGCCGGATAAGAAGAGGAAGAGATCCCAATGCGTGATGTATAAGGTGTATAGAGTGAGAACAATCATTAGCGACAACCTCACCACCTGCTTTGTCTTAGCGAGCCCCAGCAGCGTCAGGAAGACGACAATGCTGCCCCGGAATTCAATGGGGATTGTCCATAAATGTCCGTCATACGGATTGCCGTACAGATCCTTGCCGTCGATCAGCTGGAATGGGTTTATGGTTAGGTAGAGGTGGTGACTCCAATCCCAAAACTGCTCACGCAGAGTTTCTGTCCGTTCGGGAAGAAGATTCGCATATTGCGGATCGGGAATATACCAGTCCTTCCGGATAATGAGCAGAGAGATGAAGGTTGAAACGGTAATGGGGAGGAAAAGTCTGATTCCACGTCGGAATACAGAGGATGTCAAAGTCTCGAGAACTCCTGGGAGCTCGTGGCGACGGATTTGACGCAGGCATTTGTAGGAGAGCACGTAACCGCTGATGACGAAGAACAGGGCGACCATGCCTCGTCCCGAATAAACGATTCGTACGAACCGCCATTGCAAGAACCAGACATCGGTGGGCGAAGAACTGTAACCGGACGAGAGAGAGGGAAACCAGTCAAGAATGAAGTGGTGGATGAAGACGAAGAAGGCCGCTACACCACGGAGGCCATCCAGGTACGCTGTCGGATGTAATTTTGCTTTCGGAGCGCGGTTTTTGAAGAAGAAACTTGGCAGTATGGCTGCGACAAATATATCAATGCCCACTCGAGATAACCTGAAAGCCTCGTCCCAGGAATAACATCGCAACCACGCGAATCTACCAGTCAGTGACACCTCGTCTAGCTCATCAAATTCCTCATGTTGTGAGTACCCATAATCTTTTTCGTCGAATAGCATCCGTGACGGTGAAGCTGGGACGACATTGGAGGAGATTGTAGAGGAGGAAGAACTGGAGGAGGTAGATGAAGAGACGGATGTGAAGCGTTTATGGCCCTGTAGGAGGTTTAGAGACTGCTCTTTCTCAGACGAAGGCATGATACAGAAGGAAAGACAAGAGAAGGAAGCATGAAATCCATCTACAACTTGAATATCGAGAACAAAGACAGCATTCAAGAATCAAGAAAAGGAAGAAAAGGTTGAATAAAGGGCGACTCGAGTGACATGAAACTAGAATGCCATCATTCACCACAGACCTTCTACTAGAAGAAGGAGACTCTAAGAAGTATATATACTGCACCTCCATCCAGCAGCTAGGACCGACACTGAAATGTCAATCCGTTCGAACCAGGCAATCCATGATTCCAAGCCCCGTCTTCCACTCCAATCTATTTTCATCCTCGACCAGCAAGAAGTAAATAAAGAACATGCAACCCAGAGCAAGGCACCATAGCAGTCCCAGCGACAAGCGCCAAGCCAATCCCGTCACGGTCTGATGTTTCCGAGTCTCATCGCGACAGGTTCCTGCGTGACACTTGTCGCGGACGGGCAAACACCACGACGAGACCAATGGAAACAAACCCCAGATTCCAGAGCTACAGAGACGAAACCGGATTGGAAACAAAGTCGAGAGCTAGCGATGCTTCACGCGTTGGAGCGCAAGATTCATGCGGCGGGAGCATGGCAATGATCAAACGAAGATTATGATGAGAGGTCTGAGCCATGTTCTTGCGAAAATTCATCTTGAGCAGAATAGAAGCCTGCGAGAAGACGACATAGTCTCGAGCTCGTTGTGTCTTGCTGCTTCCCATGGATATATTACCTCGGCTTTGAGCGAATTCTGGAAACATTTAAGCTTAAAGCTGGAATCAAGCTGAGACTATACCGTAACATGCCCTTCCCTACCCACGACTCACTTTCACTTTTGATCAGAACGGATCACTGGCTTTAAACACAATTGGCATTATGTTTATCTACAGTGTTCAGTGCTAAGCTAGCTATCTAGCTCCATTCAGCATCATTGAAAACTCCTAGCAATGAATGTCCTTATGCTATCGTTCCCGAAGATGCTGCCAGCCCATTTGGCAAGTGAAAAGACAGAAACCCACCGAGAACTCCAGATTGATCGCGCACTATGGAAGTGGCTCTATGACCCCTACATACATACTCCATGCCCAAAGAAATCATACAATCAACGCCGTAATCGTTTAATCGTCTCATGCCTTACCAACCCATCCATTATTGACAAAGAAGTCAAATATCCTACCGCCCTTCTGGCCCTCCAATCGACAGATCTCCTTCGCTTGCTTCTTCTTCATTTTGCCATCTCCCTTCAGTGCTTCCTTCATTATCGCTTCCTTGATGACAAGATATGGTTTCGGCATGATCCTGGTCTTCTCGCAGAGTTCGATCTCTTCTGGTGTGAGAAGATGAATATCGGGGATATTTTCTTGAGATAACACTAACGGCGTCACTCCGCTAAGGGGTTGGATAGGAACCTTTTGCTTCGCAGAATGGGGAGTAGGTGTGCCATTCGCGTGGCCGTTCAACAACGCCTTCTCTTTTGCGGGTGAAGCACCCGGGGTCTGAATATCGGATGCGTCTTTCATTCGCTGCGGTAGCTCAAGCGTGCCAGGCGCAACAAAAGCTGCTGCACCTGATGGCGTTTCCACAACCGGCGCTGCCTTTTGTCGCTGTGAGCTTGCGTATCTTTCCCGGTCCAAAGAACCCATAGGTATAGCTTTTTGTGCGCGCTGAACCTTCTCTTGCTCGTATTTCTCGCCTTCGCGTAGACTGCCAATCTTCATGCTTCGCCATTCCTGCAGCTGAGCAACAGCTTGTCGCAGATTGAGTTCGTCCAAAAGACCCTTTTGAAACTCCTCAAAGTCATGTCGATTCATCATTCGTGCAAAGGGTTTCGCCTTCATCAATAACTCTCTTTCCTCCTTCGTCCTCTTCTTGTCTTGAGCTGCGTTTTTGCGGTATTCGAGGAGGTTGTGTTCGAAAATGACCTTCTTCCTCTCGGCTCGCTGGGTCAATCTTGAGTTATAGACCTCCATGACCGTCAACTTGAGCTCCATTTCGGGCTCGAGCTCTCCGGTACGTGGATTAACGCCATCTCCCGGATCGAACTGCATAAGCTGAACAGCCTCTTCTGCCTCGTTGGCATACTCCGTCTCAAACTCCAATCGTCCTGGCATGTATCCCTGAATTTCGTGGCATGAAGGGACACTGGCGGTGGGCTTGGTTTTGGGCGCGGGAGGTGGAGCAGCTTTGGCCTTTTGCTTTCGTTCCTCTATTCGTCGCTTCTTTCGAACCTGGAACTCTTCTCGGGGCATCTCCTCCAGTAAACGCATGTCGTGAGGACTCGCTCGCTCGGGCAGAGGAAACTTGTCGCTTTCAAGGTAGATCTTCTGGTAGTGGTCTCTGACCTCATCCTTGTCCCGATATCCTCCAATGTGATCGGCGATGTCAGCCCATGAACCAAGTCCATATATCTCGGCACCTTCCAGGAGCAGGAGTTCCTCATCCGCGCCCCAGCCCTTATCGTAGATCGGAACCGAGTTCTGCTCGATCACTCTGAAGGGATGGGTGCCGGGCTGATGGGTACCGGTAGCCTCGCCTTTGGCAAAGCATTGCACGCAAAGATCGTAGTCAGGACACGCCGAATGGGCGCACTTTATGCGGACCTGGAGCCAGTTAGGAATGAGGCGCCCTTGTGGCATCGTGACCTGAAGCTTACCGTGGACGTGATGTCGGCAGAGCAAACATCGCAAACATACTTGACACCCCCCTCTGCCCCTCTTGCAGCTGTCTTCTTTCTTATGACACCCATGGTCGTTGGGTCTTCGGTGGCGGCGCCAGGTTTGGTAAAGGGATCTGCAGTCAATGGGAGGACTGGCAGTGATGGTTGGGGAGCTTCAGGTTCGATCGACGACCTACGACGAGGTTGTCGCGACTCACGATGGGGATGGTTAGCAATGGCTGGAGTGGTGGTGGTCGTCGAGAGCGACATGCTCGGCGCTGACTCTCGCCGCCGCGGCATCCTGGCCAATCGCAGCAGGAAGCGACGCTAGCCCAAAGGAGAAAGTCGAGGATGGATTGGATGTGATTTGTGACAAAAAAGAAAATGACATAACCATGCAATGCAATGCCGGGCTGGCCACGCAAAGGGCAAGATATCAAGATGGCAATGGCGTCGTTGAGGAAGCAATGGCCGGCTGGTGGTGCTGCCCTGGCGTGGTGTTGTCTGCAGAGCAAAAACGCAATATTCAGCTTCGGCGGAGCCGTTGAGCAGTCCGTGGCTGGCTGGGAAATTTCTCATGGCTAGTCCGTTGCTGTCCGCAATTATGAAAGGCAGATTAAGGCTGAGCAGAAGCATAAAATCCTTGTCTGGATTTGACCCGCCGGTTCGTCGAGACTGATGATGCCGTCCAGTCTGTCGCTTGCCGTGGCCGCTGCTCCCCACAGACTCAGAAACTGCCTTGGCCGTTACGACCGGAGTTCACGAGCGCGGCCATGCTGGCTGCTGCAGCTTGGGTGGTGTTGGACTCGTCACTTGATACATGCATGCTCACCGTGGCTACTGTCCTCAAGGGAGCATGTTGCAGAATTGTGGGCAGCACCATGGCACCGCGGCTCAGTAAGGGCCAGAGAGCAGAGGCATGTCTCTGCTCTGTCGCATTGATGGGCAGAGCAGCAATGGGCTGGCGCATCGGGCACGTTATTCTAAAGACGAAAGAAATGAAGACATCTCATCTGGATTTCCCTCACTTCGACGGAGGATGAAATCAAGCGCAGCCCAGTTCAGGTGATGGGACGTTGATGACAAAGCACTCCTCTCCTTTCCCCCCTTCACGCTTCGACCCTGAATCTGGCTGGCGATGCTGCTGAGCCACTCTGCGACTTTGGCCTTTGCCCCTCGTACCCGTAATTGACGACACGAACCGCCATTCTCGTCTCCTTTTCGTCCTGTGTCCGGTTTCTGTTGTCGAAACATCATCCTCTAAGCAGCATATTCTTTCGTGTTTTCTCTCCTCCACGAAACATTCCCTTCTACACCTTCGGCCTCCCTCTATCGCTCCTTACGAAGTCCAGCTTATTGATTTGGCGGAGAGGCGGTTTCTTAGGCGACTGTCCCACTTCCACTGTCTCGTCTCTGCGATCCCCATACCGACTTGACCTCATCATCAACTTCCCAACCCGCCTATTCCCTCGCCCACAAACAAATTCCAAGCCAACCACAACATGTCTTGGAGGCTGACCAAGAGTATGTATTCCTACTTCGTTTCCCTCGTCTTCAATTCCATCCACCCCGCCGGCGTCAGACATTTGCTCTCGCGAGCAGTGATAACCCCCCTCTTTCCACAAGCCTACTGACACTCGATCTCCTCGCAGAGCTCAAGGAGACGCACCTTGGCCCTCTTGCCAGCACCTTCTCCCGTTCTCCCTCCACCAATACCCTCACCGGAGACTCAGCAAAGGACGAGAAGTCGAGCGCAGCCAGTGCGCCCAGCCCTGCAAACGACAATGGGATTGGTAAGGATTGGACGCATCTGAGGTGCTCTCCATCAGTTCTTGCTAACCTGAACAGCTGCATCGGAAGCCATAGCCACTCAACCCCCGGCCGAACCTAGGCCCGGTATTCTCATTGTTACGCTGCACGAGGCTCAGGGCCTTTCCCTCCCAGATCAATACAAATCTTCCTTCCCCACCCATGGTGCCCACAACAGTTCTCTCTCTACGGGCAACGGTTTCGGTGTCGCTGGATCGGTACGGCCGGGCTCTTCACAACAATCGGTTGCAGGCTCATATGCCAATGGAGGGCGACCACAGACGTCAGGCGGTGGATTTAGCAACCCTCCGACGAACCACGGCCGAATTCACTCCAAGTTCTTACCTTATGCTCTCATAGATTTCGATAAGCTCCAGGTCTTCGTCAATGCGGTCTCGGGGTCTCCTGAAAACCCTCTCTGGGCCGGCGACAATACGTCATACAAGTTCGATGTGTCTCGCGTTACTGAATTAGCTGTGCACCTATATCTCCGTCACCCACAAGCAACGCCTGGTTCGGGACGAAGCCAAGATATCTTCCTCGGTGTTACCCGAATCAACCCCCGTTTCGATGAAAAGTCCAAATATGTCGAGGATCCCAAGGCCAGTAAGAAGGACAAGGAAAAGGCGGCGGCGGAGTTTGCTAGTCGAGAGAGATCTCTAGGGCAGAGTGGAACCGAGTGGCTGGAGGTTGCATATGGCACCGGAAAAATCAAGATTGGAGTCGAGTATGTGGAGAACCGAACGAGAGCATTGAAGATTGAGGATTTCGAACTCTTGAAGGTGGTTGGAAAGGGAAGTTTCGGAAAGGTCATGCAGGTAAAGAAGAAGGATACTCAGCGAATTTACGCTCTCAAGACCATCCGAAAGGCGCACATCATCTCCCGGTCAGAGGTTGCACACACCCTTGCCGAACGATCGGTCCTGTCACAGATCAACAACCCCTTTATCGTTCCTCTCAAATTCACCTTCCAGTCGCCGGAGAAGTTGTACTTTGTTTTGGCATTCGTCAATGGAGGAGAGCTTTTCCACCATCTCCAAAAGGAGCAGCGATTCGACATCAACCGATCACGATTCTACACTGCAGAGCTCCTGTGCGCGCTGGAATGTCTTCACGGATTCAACGTCATCTATCGGGACTTGAAGCCTGAGAACATTCTACTTGACTATTCAGGGCATATTGCGCTTTGCGATTTCGGTCTTTGTAAGCTGGACATGAAGGATGAGGACCGAACCAACACGTTCTGTGGTACGCCGGAGTATCTTGCCCCAGAGCTATTATTAGGTCAAGGATATACCAAGACCGTGGATTGGTGGACTCTTGGTGTCCTTCTATATGAGATGTTGACGGGCCTGCCACCATTTTACGACGAGAACACCAACGAGATGTACCGCAAGATTCTCTCCGAACCTCTGCACTTCCCTGGACCGGAGGTTGTTCCTCCTGCTGCTAAGGATCTCCTCACCAAGCTTCTTGATCGCAAGCCAGATCAACGATTGGGAGCTCAAGGTGCCTCTGAAATCAAGGCGCATCCCTTCTTCCACAGCATTGATTGGCGCAAGCTTCTGCAGCGAAAGTACGAGCCGACATTCAAGCCTAATGTGGTAAGTGTGGTCCAATTTTTCTTCCCTCCTGGACTCTAAACTAATTGTGCACAGGTGGATGCTCTTGACACAGCCAACTTCGACCGCGAATTTACATCCGAAGCCCCTACCGATTCCTTTGTCGACGGCCCCATCCTCTCACAAACCATGCAGCAGCAGTTCTCGGGCTGGTCCTACAATCGACCTGTAGCTGGACTTGGGGATGCTGGTGGTAGTATCAAGGATCCATCATTCGTAGGCAGCGTCCAAGACGGGCGATGAGGTCCCAATCTTCAGAAGCATGATCATCAATCACCATTCTGAATAGTGCCGAAGTTTGAGCGAATCACAGCTGAGTTCAGCACGTGGTCCACACTTTACCTTGCATTTGTCGTCGATACCGACCGCGATGCAAAGATGTTCTACAGCGTGTCATTGTCTTGTCGTACGTTAGCTTACTCACCCAGAAGTGTGTCGGGGATCCCCGATCGAACAGTGAGGTTTTCATGAGGCGTTACTTGGGATGATGATTTCCGAATTTCGACAGCGTTTCCATTCGTGGTGGCTTGTACCTGGAGCTTGTATGTTCTGTCTGCGGAAGAAAATGGGGATAGACGAAGGCACAATACAATGGCGATATCCAGAACCTTAACCTTTTTTTTTGACTTTTTCGTGATCGTGAAATGCAAATTGCCTTGGATTGGTTGATTACCAACGAGGGCGGATGCGAGACCATGAGCCACTTTTTAGAGGTGTTTGTTGGTGAGCTGTCGGACAACGGTTGTCCGAACCATGTCTAATTGGCCTGAAATGGCCTTTCCGAATCCAGAATCAAATGAACCCCCGGCAACAGAAAGTCACATTCTGAAGTATCCATGGGAATGGCTTGGTCATAGTAAGCTGATGACTAGCAGAATCCTCGCAGCTTGGTCTCTCCATCCTTGCCCAACGACAGCAGCTGCGAGTAGCACAAGTCATGTAGGATGCTTACATAACGGCATGGTGGGGTTGTCGCTGAGGAACGGCCGGGAGAAACGAGAAACGTCATATGGAATCTGGAAGCCGTGCCTTCATTCATCCTGCGTCTCCATCCCCACGACTATATATCTCCTGCAATCCTCCAATTGCCACATTCATATCTATATCCTCCTCTTCCGAGCTTTGAATTGAAGGTTCGTATCCATCTCCTCGGCTGATATGGGACGAGGTAGCTCTTGAGCTATACCGCCCACTGTTGACCCCACCTCACCCGAAACCCTCCCTCATGCTGTTGAGCTCTTAAATGCTCGGCCTCCGCCCAACTGCTAACAACTTTCCCAGAGTGACAATTCCTCAACTCGATTCCCTCCCCCATTTCTCCACGACGCAAAGTCTGCTTCTCACCTGCAGGTTCCAGCATCGATTTCACACCTACCCCACAAATCCCTGCAGCTTCACACCATGCCTCAAGCAACAGATCTCAAGGCCTGGGCCACTCTGCAAAAGCACCATGACGACGTTGGCAAGTCATTCGTGCTCAAGGAGGAATTCAAGAAGGACCCGGAGCGATTCAACAAGTTCTCCTTCACCTTCAAGAACGAGGCTGATGGATCTGACACCCTCTTCGATTTCTCCAAGAACTTCCTCACCGACGAGACGCTGAAGATTCTCGTCGAGGTTGCTAAGGAGGCTGGCCTGGAGAAGCTGCGGGACGATATGTTCCGTGGAGAGAAGATTAATTTCACTGAGCACCGAGCTGTCCTCCATGCCGCCCTGAGAAACGTCTCCAACGAGCCCATCAAGGTCGATGGTGAGGATGTTATGCCCGGTGTCAACAAGGAGCTCGACCACATGAAGGAGTTCTCCGAAGCTATCCGCAGCGGAGAATGGAAGGGTTTCACTGGAAAGCCATTGACCACCATCATCAATGTTGGAATTGGTGGTTCGGATCTGTATGTACCCACGATACTCACGTCATGAAATTAGCTTACACCAATATAGTGGCCCAGTCATGGTTACCGAGGCTCTCAAGTATTATGGTGATCGCAAGCAAACTCTCCACTTCGTCTCCAACATCGATGGCACTCACATGGCCGAGGCTCTGCGAGACTCCGACCCAGAGACTACTCTTTTCCTGATTGCATCCAAGACTTTCACCACTGCCGAAACCACCACCAACGCCAACTCCGCCAAGGAATGGTTCTTGAAGCAGACCGATGGAAAGGGAGACATCGCAAAGCACTTTGTTGCTCTGTCCACAAACGAGGCTGAAGTTACCAAGTTCGGCATCGATGCCAAGAACATGTTCGGATTTGAGAGCTGGGTCGGTGGAAGATACAGTGTCTGGTCTGCTATCGGATTGAGCGTTGCTCTGCACATTGGATTCGATAACTTCAAGCAATTTCTGACTGGTGCTCATGCTATGGATAAGCATTTCCGCGAAACTCCTCTCGAGAAGAACATTCCAGTTATTGGTGGTCTCCTTAGTGTTTGGTACTCGGATTTCTATGGTGCTCAGACACATTTGGTCTCTCCGTAAGTAAAGACCCCGAGTCTCGGGTCGGCATGGACTAATATATGCAGATTCGACCAATATCTCCACCGCTTCCCTGCCTACCTCCAACAATTGTCCATGGAGTCCAATGGCAAGGCTGTCTCTCGTGACGGCCAAATGGTCAAGTACACTACTGGCCCAATCCTCTTCGGAGAGCCAGCTACCAATGCCCAGCACTCTTTCTACCAACTTCTCCACCAAGGAACTAAGCTTATCCCAACCGATTTCATCTTGGCCGCTGAGTCGCACAACCCAATTGATAACAACAAGCACCAGAAGATGCTGGCATCTAACTTCTTCGCTCAAGCTGAGGCCCTGATGGTCGGAAAGGGAGAGGAACAACTGAAGGCCGAGAATACTCCCGAGGAGCTCTACAAGCACAAGACTTTCCTCGGAAACCGCCCAACGACCTCAATCCTGGCGCAGAAGATCACCCCAGGTACGCTTGGTGCACTAATTGTTTACTACGAGCACCTCACCTTCACCGAGGGCGCAGTATGGAACATCAACTCCTTCGATCAATGGGGTGTTGAGCTGGGCAAGAGCTTGGCTAAGAAGATCCAAGCTGAGTTGGACGAGGCTGGAGCCCCAAGCGGACACGACGCAAGTACGGGAGGATTAATCGCTGCATTCAAGGCCAAGGCTGGCTTGAAGTAGCCACTAAATGACGCTGGGGGCAAGATCAGCTCCAAGATATGATGGAGTTTTATAACGCTTATATGAATCAAATTGTGCATAAAGAATCAAGCCGTGTGTCACATCGTCTGACCTCCCACTTGACATGTCAGCCTCGCCTTCCCAGCCTCGGATTCTTCCCCAGGGTCGGGTCGGGGTCCACTAAAACTTGATCGCGACTCCGCCTATCAGTCGAAGCTTAACCGCGATTTATCGCAAACTTGCCCGCAAGCTGTCATCAACTCAACTCGCAGCATGGCCTCATAACTTCGTTCACGCCCGCACAATTGACGACGCAAATACGACGGTCCACCATGCGGCAGAGTGACATCTGGGCGGTGGCTGCATGTCTGGCGCTCAGTCTCGTCGGCGCAAATGCTGCGAAAGAACACTCGCCCATCCCTCTACCTAGCTACCACTACGGAGCGAAGATTCCTGTCAGTTGTCTGAATCGCAGCATGTGAGTTGCATAGCCATTCTAGTATTCGTTCTATGGACGATCTGCTGACCCACGTTTCTTCTCCCAGTGATACCGGTGAACATATCGAAGATGACAAGAATCAACTGCAGTATATACCCTTTCCCGTCTGCAACGAGACGGGAAAACCATTGGAGCTGCAATATGGCATTGAAGAAGGTCTGTAGTATCTGTCGTATTCGATACCTATTTCCACGGGAGACGCCGAATCCAATGGTTAATTTTGATCTGTAGAGCTCAATTGCACCATCCCTTTCATCACCGACCCCTTCTTCCACCTCCTCGAATTCTACATCCACAACGACGCTCCTCTGACCTGCCGCCTCCCCGCACGACCACCACCCACCGTACAGACCGTCCCGGCCGAAACCATTACGCAAGAATATATTCCTCTCATCTTCGCGCTGGCGGGTACCTTGCAACTCAGTCACCTGCACATCTCCACCCACCTTAACATCCTACTTCACAGCACCCCGAAACACCACCTCCATCCCCACGACTCTGGCGTGCTCGATTCTGGCGCCGCGTATAGTACGTCCCCTATCAGTCACGTCACCGGCCCGGCGGCGCTCACGAAGAAACTCGTTATTGGCGACCCTCTACCCCTCTCCTTCTCGATCCGCTGGTTCCCCACGCCGGCGCTGCCGACCACGAATGGCAAGGTCGAGTGGGCTGGTATGGGCGGCCACGTCTATGCGAGCACCATCTTTTACTGCTTTGTGAGCTTCGGTGCTGGGGCGGCCGTCTGCACCGTCTGGTTCTGGGGCGTGGTCTTGCCGAAGCGTGTTCGCGGCCGGGGCTTGGGGGGTGCCACGCCGTTGGGATATGGGATCAATGGAGCTGCAGGTGCGAAGCTGGGCAATGGATGGGGAATGGGAACGGGAACGGGGAAGAGAATTGACTAAGAGCTGGAATGTGTTGGTTTCTCGTCCTGATTTTAATAGATGAGACAAAAGTCCTCATATGTGTTTACGAAAACGCGTGTCGGTCTGGTAGTTTGGGTGTATAACATATGAATTGTAATGAATTCTTCATGTCGGGTGCATTATTAGGCCGAGAAGAAAAGAGCACTCATCCAAGACGCTGTACATTGAACCGTCTCTTCAACGCCCATTCTGCTCACCATAACCCCCCACAGTCAGCAATGGCGCTTACGCAACCTATAATACGGTAGCCCTTAGATATATGGTACATTCTCGAATACTGATCGACAGGCCGCGAAAGGGGAACTTATGAAAGCGGCCTAAAACAGTAAATTAAGCGATAGGGGTCTGCTCTCAATTCTGAGTACCACGACCATTGACCGTCAGTATTTCCCTCACTCACTTGGTCACTCCCTCTACTACTTGTCAAGACGCAGCGTCTTCACGAGCTTCGCTGGTCACAGATCCTCCTCGCATCGACTTTCTCTCGTCATCTTGGCGACCCATTCGACGCTCCTGTCCCCAATCCTCGGCCAACCCCATCGTCCTCCAGCCATGTCGTCCCGCAAACTCTCCACGCTCGACCGCGTCTACCTCATCTACTTTGCGCTGCACATCCCCATCATGTTCAGTCCGTTTGCCCCCCCACACCTCCCGCATCCTCTCCCCTTCCTGAAAACTGACATCGTTCTCGTGTGCGCGCCCTACAGTCGTAGACCTCTACCCGCTTTATCCTGCCTTCTTCCCGCCCGCTGCTTTCATGACGGACTTGAGGACTTGGTATATCGCTACGTACAAGGATGCTTTCTTCACTCACCCGCCGCCGTTCTTCACTTTGTTTGCGTGGTTGGAGTTGCTGTATCACGTGCCTGTTAGTCTTTGGGCTGTCGGTGGATTGTGGAATTGTAGGTTGCACCGCGCCATCTCTGGCTGTTTTGCCTTGCGCTTTCTTTTTGACTGTTGTTATTATTATTATCTTCGTCTTTCTTCGGCTTTGCAATGACCTCGTTTGACTGAAACTCATCGATTGGGCGCTGACATTGATGTAGGCAGTCCCCAAGTCCCACTGGTCTTGCTCCCTTACGCGACGCAAACGTTCGTCACCACGCTGACATGCGTGTTCGACTACATGCAGTGGCCCGACGTGAGCGACGCGGAGAAGATGACGTTGACCACCCTGTATGGGCCGTATCTGCTGCTGTGTACGTTGATCGCTTCTTTTGCTTGCCCTTTCCCTTTTCTCTTCTCTCTCCCTCTCTCTAGTTTTATAGAGGATGATCAGCTGATCCGCCGTAGCGTTGGTCATGTTGGTGGATATGTGGTTTCGCATCTCGGGAATGATTGCGAGAAATGTTGTGTTGGAGAAGAAGGGCGACGGGAAGAAGAGAGCGTGAGGGGGCTGAAGGCAAGAGCCTGGGGGTTTGCTAGAATGGGCGAATTTGTTGCCTCTTGGTCGAAGATGTGAGCAATGCTTCGAATGTACGATAGAGATGGAGGTCCTCGCGGATTGGTGCTGAGCCTGGAACCCAGAGAAATAATGTAAGTACGTACGTGCGCTGGTGCTGAGATAAATAAATTTGGAGAGAAGTTGTATATTTCAAGTTCGCATACATTCGGCAAATATCAACATCGTTTCTTGAACTGCCCACTGTAAGATATCCAAGGGGGCTGCGATGAAAGATCCCTGGAAATCCGTATGCTCTCATCAAGTATGCAGCCAGCCTCAGGATGAAGCGACAGTCCCAAGGGCCAGAAGCGAGCAACAGAGTTAACGATCTCAAGATATTATCGGTCTATCAAAAATCACAGATCAAGTACTATTCTACACGGGGTATCAAAGAAGCGCAGGCACGAGCAACTTAAAGCTCACAGATCCAGCTCCGCCCTGGTAAAAGTCACACTCCTATAACTCAGCCCCAGCCCAGCCTCCGTCTCCCACCTCTTCATCGTCGCCGCCGTCGCGACCTCCCACCGTCCCGCCTCCTTCGCAACCCAGCCAACATCCTCACCCAACTCCCTCTCCGCCAGCTCCCGCACCTCGTGGAAACAGTGCCCCGCCTCCAGCAGCGCACCCTGGGCATAGAGCACCTTCGCCATCCCCAAACCCTCCCCCGCCACTAACTTTTCCGTCCCGCCATACAGCTTACCGAAGATATCGCGGAATTCCTGATGCCAGGATGCTGCGAGCGCGGCGTCGAGACAGCACGGGCGGGCGTAGAATTTGTGGAGGAGAAGCGCCGTGTGCGCTGCGCCCAGCGTAGCTGAGCCGAAGCGCTGGAGACAGGTTGTGTTGGTGAGGTGCAGGAGCGCCAAGGCTTCCACGTGGTCGGCGTGCTCAGGGAGGGCCAAAAAGCGTGCTTTGCGGGCCCAGATATAGGTGTCGTTGTATCTCCCCGCGAGGTCGAATTCTGAGTCGTGGGCGTTGGCGTAAGTGAAGAGCGTTTGGGATCGCTCGGCGGCTTCGGCGTGTCGGTCGAGTTTGCAGAGGAGGTGGATGCTATCGTATGCGAGACGCTCGTATTTGCCGTCAAATGGTGCTTGTTTCTCCAGCATCTTTTGGAGCACTTCGAGCGTGGACGCCATTTTGCCACTGCTGCGGTCCCGCGCTGCTGTGATGTGGTAGGGAATGAGGTCTGCTGCTGCTTCGGTTGCAGCTGCACCTCCAAAGGCTTTGGGAAGCGATGGGAGGAAACTCTTGATTCGAGATGTCCAGGTGGTCGTGCTGGGAAGCAGGGAGATACGATAGTAGAGCGAGCCCAGTTCCACGTTGTTGTAGGCGAAGAAGATATGCGCCACTTGTCGTAGGATCTCACCCATTGATCGTTCCCATAGTGAGGAGCCCGCGTGTTTGAAAACCTCAGCAAGACATGTCGGGTTGAACGTAGATAGAATGTCTTTATTGTCGACAGTTGAATGTGCTCCTTTCATTATCTTAGCGACGTGTGGATGCATCTCCTTTAGCACAAAGTCCTTGAGTGCGGTCTCATGTGTCTGGTCAGTATTGTAGAACGAAATAATACTTGCGTGCATGAGCGTAGTAAAGATGAGCATCAACCTGGAATTTTCGCTGTCGTCATTTTCTAGTGCTTCAAGTGCGAGGAGAGAGACCTCATACAACTCTCTCATGATTCCGTAGTTTTGCCAGAAGAGTGCATACTTCTGAAGTAGCGGTACAAGGATCCACCATTGATGAATGACCACTTGGGGATCGTTATCGGGTTCTTGTAAGCGTGCTACTATGGCTTTTGTGTTGTGGCGGACTTGGATGAACTGAAAAGTACTCATGCTAACCTCCGAGAGCTGGTACAGACAGTAGGAGGTGCGTTGGCTCCACCGCCACTGGTGATAGCGTGTCAGACTGATATGCGTACATTTGTGCGCCATTGGATGCATTGAAACTGTTGGTCCCTCGTCGTTCGAGTTATCGACGTATATAAGTGAGAAGGAAAGGAGGACTTTTCTTGCCTCGATATAATCCTCGGCATAATTCACCTGCATGTTCTTAAGTGTCGAAACGACCATCGGAGCCCTGAGAAATTTCTCCGGAATGCTGATTCCATCTAAAGATCCCAAGAACATGATCAAGTACGCTGCTGCTACGCAGCGTGCCTTGGCTGCTGTGTAGGCCAAGCGGTACGTGGCATATATGGATAGTCTGTGGTCAGTAACACTTGGCTTACTATCAATCACGCTGTTCATATTTTGCTCCAGCTCCTCGAGCGTTGTCTCTGGTGTAGCACCGGCACCTTGCATATAAGCCGCGACATGCTCCACAGCGAGGGCTAAGCGGCCAACTTTATTCGTGATGATCATGCAAGTTGCTAGCTGCTGTGGTGAAGGGTCTTTTAGTTGACTCCGTTGTACGAACAGGTCGACGGCGTCTTGCTCGTCGAGGCTTTTGAGCTCAATGTTCTGATTACCAGCGAATCCAACACTGCCACGATCCTGACTTGTGATAATTATGTGACCTTTGGTCGTTCCTGGAATATAGTCATTAATATTGACCTTATCAAGGGCATCCGCATTGTCGATGATCAAAAGCCAGTCTCCCTTATGCTTGACAAGCCAATCCTTCACTGCTTCAACGGCTTCGTCCATGGCCGGCGTAATCGAAGGATCTTGGGGAAGTAAGTCACTATCTTCAGCAGTAGACGATGCGTGCGCGTCAATGAGATTCAGGCTTCTTGCGATGGACCTGAAATCTCTTCGGAGGGTGGCCGTATTCTCGGCATGGACAAGAAACGCAGCTGAGAATTCATCCTGATACTTGTAGGCATACCGCAAGGCAAGCCGAGTTTTACCAGCACCACCAATGCCCCAAAGGACTACTCGACGTAGCAAGCCAGGCGTATCGGTGGTCAGGTATTTTCGCATCTCCCTCAGCTCATCTTGTCGTCCAGTAAACACCTGACTTGAGACGGCTGGAAGTCGAAAACAATATGAATGCTTGATGGGCACATCTGAAGGCGTCAGATCTCCAATACATCATGATACAGCTTGCGGTTACTGACCTGACTGGTTGTAATTATAGACATCACCCAAGTTGATCTGCGAATTTTGGACATGCGAGATCCTGATGTCCTTGAAGCTATGGCCTGGCGGGGCCTTGTCCGCTCCGGGTTTGCTAGAGTCTGCCATCGATCACTTTGTGTCAGACATTTGGCATGCGGCAATGCATTTATTCTGCTGAATATAACTAAATCCGTTGCGACTGCTTTACTTGCGGGTACCGAACAGGTCATACAGAGTTAGGAAGCCAAGTCAGAAAAAGCAGAGGTTGGAAGACTTCAGCTCTCTTTGCCAAGCCTCGTGGGGTCCGAAGCGCCCGCGTCTGTCCAAGTGATGGATGGCGGTTCTTACTTACCTACTTAATTGGGTCATCATCCGGATTGCCTTGAATAATATAGGTTGAATTACAAATTTCATAAAGCAATTATTCAATAGTGAACATGCAGAGAACGATTCAGTACAAAAGAGAGCCGCCTAAGAACCATATAAACTCTGCATGAATGAGAAGGCTCACTGTACGCCCAGCCTGTTTGATACTTTGAGATTGGGAATTTGACCACCAGAATATATCTGTTCAATGATTTAAACGGGCAAAAAGACGACGGTTAAGTCTAGAGCGTGACTCGACCCGTGTGGAAGGTATCGATCATGGTGTGAACCGCCACGAAGTAGCGTCATCGCCCATGTCTCTCTCAGCATGTTTCATTTCTTCGGTATAACTGTCAGCAGTAACGTTCTGTTCTCGTGCTACTCTGTCTCTTCGTGAATTTTCATGACGGTAATAAATCGTCATAAATATTGTTAGGATGAGAGACATAAAAGTAGTTCCAATCAGGATGGAGTGGCCTTTGAGGTATCTAGGTAAAGACGGATACGATATCAGTAACAGTTCTTAAGATTAAACATATATAGACACAAACATACCTCGGTGCATCAGTCGATCGATAAACGAAAGCTGAGATGCAGCCACCTAGATTGCCCATTCCAACTTGCATAGCCAAGCCAACTCCTCGCTTGAGATTACCACCGATGTTGTTAGCGTTCCAAGCCGTGGCTAATGGTACAAGAGAATAGATTCCTGATACTTTAATCAGCGTAGAATACAATATGCAAATAGGCTGATAATACCTGAAGCTGCAAAAAACACGCCAGCATACTGAATGTGAGGCTTGTCCGTGGAGATTAGGAGAATGAAGCCCACAATAGCGCAAAACTCCATTCCGATCATGAAAATAGCCCTTTGCCTTGCCCTATCTGCGAGCCAGCTGATAAAGATGGTGATAAAGCAGGCTAAGACGTAGGGAGGGACGGTCATGAGTTGTGCCGCATTGTTGGAATACCCGAGCTTCGAGACAATAGTAGGTAGGAATAGCGCGATTGAATACAACGGTGTGAAGATACCAAGGAAGATGAACATATGGACATAGATTTTCCAGTCCTTGAGTGCTTGAAATACAAATTTCATGTCGAAGTCGTTCGAAAGGCCGTTGTGGTCTCCTTCAAGTCTTCGCTCAACCTCAATGACTTCGTCTTTCGTCAGAAATTTGGCCCTAATTGATCAGCGGGTGCCAAAAAGAAAGTCGAGTAAAACGTACGTTGCTGGATAGTCAGGAATTATCCAATATGCAGTACATGCAACAAGTAAAGTGAAGGCCCCTTCAAGAATAAAGATCCATGACCAGGCCGCTCTTCCCCCAACACCATCCATGTCAGCGATACCTCGGGCGAGCAAACCCCCGAATGCACCTGCTAGTGTTGCAGCAGAGAAAAACAGAGCGATCCTAAAGCCACACTCATGTCTACAATACCACTGACTGATATAGTAGCTCACACCGGGAAAGAGTCCCCCTTCTGCGATGCCCAAAAAAACCCTGGCAGCCATCAGACCGGCTAGGTTCTTCACGAATCCCATGAATATCATCACGATTGCCCAGCATATCATAATGAAGGCTATCCACAAACCGGGGCGGAAGCGTTTAATCATCATATTGCTTGGAATCTCGGCGGCAACGTAGAAAGGAAAGAATATGGCCAACGCGATGTTATAGTCGAGTCCCTTCATATGAAGGTCCGCCTCCAAATGAACCAGACGGGCATTTCCAACATTGGAGCGATCGAGGAAACAGAGTCTGTGCTTTCAGTTAGCGGCTCTATCAGGAAGTAGGGTTCTTTCTTACAGATAAATCAATGCCAGAAACGGAATGAGGTTCAAGTCTATCTTCCGAAGCAATCTCTTGGTTGCGGTAGGGCCAAACTCGGTTGCATCGAGGGACTCAACAGCTGTAGCCGAAGAGTGAGCAACTTCCTTGGATTCCGGCAGTCGAGGAGAAGTTTGCGCAAGATCAGTATCTGAATTTGTTGTTGACATCTTGGCAACGGTTAAACAGTGTGATGACCTTGAGAAGGGTTTTCAAGTGCCCAGAAATTCAAACTTTTGGTGCTGAAGGGCAGGCCGGTGCTCTGGATATCTGAAGGAGGCGAGAAGCAGTGAACGTACGGGACATGAGATATGGGACACGGAAAAGGGCCGCTTATGGCAATAAGTAAGACACAGGGCTGCTGTCACAACTTGGAACAGCCGAAAAAGATGCAATGCAAGGCAAGATTGAGTTTGCAGCCACTCATCCATGGCAGCAATACTCCAATTAGAGGACAAGTCGATGAATCTCATCCCGGACATTCTGTACCATAGATCAGGTCATGTGCCACCCAGGCCTAGGCCCAGGTATTGTTCAACGATACTTTCTTGTCAGAATCGATATGCAGCCCGCCATTCTCATCATGGTCACCGACGAAGCAGTCCGGAGGCACATCCCAAAAAGCAAGTGCTGATGGTTGACCTATAAGATAAAGCCAACCGTACACCGGCCGCCGCTGAACATAGGATTTCTCAGGATTTGGCGGAGAAGAATGCTGACATCCGTAAAGCAGCGAATCATTTAGAACGGACCTCGATAATGGTCCAAACATTTTACGCCACCACGTCCAAAGCGGTAAGAAGATAGCTTGTTGTGAACTTATATGCAACGCAGCTAAGCTGCACCTTGAGAAGACGGTACGAGTTGAGTACTTGGTGCTTCCGAGCTGCGGATAACCGTGCGTATTGAGTTAATTGCTGGGCCGTCAGACAGAACTTAAAGCATGCCTGCACATGCGTCACTGATCAGTGCTGCCGTGGTTGCACATGGACACCAAGAGCGCCCAAGAGCGCAAGACAGGATTAGTAGCATGCCTGCATATGCGTAACTTGACAAAGGCTGCCGCGGGGGCACATGGGAGCCAAGAATTCATGCAAGGGGTGAGAAAAAAGGAGAGCCGCAGGGCAGGAGAAGAGCGGAGGAGAGACGCAGAGGGAGAAGCAGATAAGAAAGCAGACGCGCCAAGGAGAGCCAGATCAACATCACGTACTCCGTAGATCCCAGTGGTACACCCAGTCAGGTTGGAGCGCTGACTAAGCCGCCTCGGCACGGGCCGACAAGTTGATCCGAAATCACTAAACGCGTCCACGCACTTTACGAACTGCAGATCGCGTCAACCGGAGGAGGGAATGCGAGCATCATTTTTGAGAGCACTTCCGCCCACACCATGGCACTACCTCTTCCTCCGGGCTTGACGCCCATGGAGGTGGCCTTTTTCTGCGAGATGGAGATGATTACCGTGGTCCCCCGACAACGACTCGAGAGTCTTGAATTGCTAGGAGTGAGAATGACCCCGCCAACCCCAGTTGCATATCCTGCTTCTTTGGCCACGCCCGCACAAACTTGAGATTTGCAGCGCCAATCCCGGGCTGACTTGATATATAAAAAGTAGGGCCCTACGCCGGTTCTCAAACCCCCTCAGCGCGCGAATCTTCCCCTCTGGCTCGCCCTCCTGCTGAAGCGCCAGAGACGAGCCAACATCCTCCCACCACCATGGCTTCTGCCAACCTCACTCGAGAGGATCCTGCGATACGAGACCGAAACCTCGCCGAACGCCTTCTCCCCACCACCTCCCCATCCCTATGCTGTTACCGCGCGACAAGCACCTACTGACACCATCTCTCCTCCATTCCTCCCCTCAAGTACAGACGACGCTCCCCCGGACTGCCTGCCGTACCACTGGCTGGAGTTGGGCGAGATCTTGCTAGAGGCCTGCAGCGATGACATAACTGACCCGGGACATGTACGTACATTATTACGAGATCTTAGAGAGGTCAGAATGGCGAAGATGAGGGCCAGCACGAAGGATTTTGACGCAGAGGGCGGTGGGGTGAACAGTTTGGTTGGAGTTGGTGCTATGGAGGTTGCAGAAGGGAGGCAATTTATTTTGGGAGTTATGGATGGTTTGCGGAAGCTGGGTGCTAGCAAGGAGGCGGCGAGACGCGAGCAAGAGGCCGGTGGTGAGGGTGGCGATTTGAGTGAGGATGATGAGATGGAGATGTGAGGTGATAATTGTTGTCATTCGGCATTGCTGGAGTTGGGAAGGTGGGAAGTGTATCCAAGTTTGGCGTTTGAGGACTGCATTACAAGGGAACGCTTATACTTGTCACGGAGAACTGTGAATATAGAGTGCATTTGCATACAGAATTTAACCACCACGCCTACCGGGATGACTCGGTCATTGCTCTTGAGTAAGGTTGCATAGGATTATATGGCTGTAAGGAATGACTATAGTTGGATTAATCTATCGCAGTAGCTACAGATACAACGATTGTCAAATGTGAATAACTAATTAGTAAATCTAAGACCAAATCCCATACCAAAGGAGCGTATATTCTAAGTCTCCGATACGAAAGTAACTGTCCTTTGAACAAGCACTAGTCTCAAAACCAGTACATGAGTGTATGGAGGCGACTTGCTCCACTAGATAGTTTAATACACCACGTTAAGCTTCCAGCCCACAGTGAGTACACGAGCCGCTACCAGACACATGCCAGCGGTAACATAACTCATGCCCGCGAAGAGGATGACACCGGCATATTGATTACTGCCACTGGAGACAAGGATTTGACCAGCAATTGGGAGACCCGTAAGAGTACTGACGCAAGAATTAGCAATGGTCGATCAAGATGACAAGCATGAGGGTAAAATCCTTACCCAAAAGAAACAAACATCCAGCAGGTCGCGTAATACTTGCCATAGTTCTCCGTCTTGCACATCTGCCCAACGCAAACGGGACTCAAGCTCAGATTACTGCCGCTGACAAAGCCGAAGCAGACGGAGAAGACTATGATCATGGGCGTAGACGACGAGGCAGGAAGCCAGAGCGCGAAGCAGGTGATGAAGCACAGGGTCACGCTGATGATGAGTGCGTTCATTCGTCCAATCATATCAGCTACCACACCAGCAAAGAAGCGTCCTAGCACCGATCCGCCGTTCATGATTGCGAGGATCTGGAACCCGAAGGACGAATTGTGCCCGTGTGAGACGGCATATGAGGTGATGTACGTTAACGGCACGAAGAGTCCCCATTCAAGGAGGAAGATTCCCAAGGTGAGAAAGGCAAAGGCCTTGTCTTTGAAGACGCGTAAGTCGGGCAGAACGGTCTTGAAGGAGGTGATCTTCTTCCGGGGAAGTCTGCTTCTGACCAGGAGATTGGCAACAACAAGCAGGAAGACAAGGATAAAACCGAGGATTCTCGTTGCCCAGGCAAAGCCTAGCATGGGGAAGAGTCTCTGAAGCATGAGCGGGAAAATGATGCCACCAATACTTCCAGAAGTCATGGCAATTCCAGTTGCATTGCCACGTCTGACTAGGAAGAAGTGCCCCATGGATGCAATACATGGTGTATTGATGAGCGCACCTCCCAAGCCATTGAGAACACCATAAACAATGATGAAATGCCAGTATTCTGGGTCATGTTAGACTGGTACAGCGAGAAACTGCCCAGAGAAGACTTACGGGTGCAAATGCCGAGGAGCATGATCGAGGCAATCAATAAGATGCTCCCACAGAAGATCAAAAGCCTAGGCCCATAGGCATCAAAGATTGGCCCGATTGGAGCTCCACAGAAGAAAGTCAAGAATAGGGAGAGTCCAAAAATCCATCCGATCTGACTGTCAGTGTAGTTGCTCAATTGATGCGTACTAAAATACTGCTGGAAGATTGCAGTACAGTTGATGATGCCAAAGACCGAGAAGGAACCACAGAAGGATCCTAGAACGACAGACCACGCTTTCAACCCGCCCTCGGGGAAGTCATCTTTGTCGTCTGGCTCGGCGACCGACGAAGTCTCCTGGCCATCATCGTGCAGGCCCTGCTCTGCGTCGACGACGCTGGAAGTAAGCCCAGCAACCGAGGCGTTGGCGGAGATAATATGGTT
Source organism: Coleophoma crateriformis (assembly GCA_003369635.1). Taxonomy (NCBI): domain Eukaryota; kingdom Fungi; phylum Ascomycota; class Leotiomycetes; order Helotiales; family Dermateaceae; genus Coleophoma; species Coleophoma crateriformis. Next base: position 279,500 of record PDLN01000003.1, read on the forward strand.
TACTTGCCCGGGACGTGGACTTGAAGGGATGGGAAGAGGGGGCGAGGCAATTGCAGGGTTTGCAACGCCGCCATCTTGGAGTTTGTTCAAGCTGCTAACCTCAGCTTCATTTTTATTCGCTCTGGGCATTCGCGCCCGCGGTAAGTGATACGTGTGAGTTTACTGATTGCGCTCGCAATACCAATGGAGTTCTCGAAGTTGTGTTAAAAGAAAAAGAAACAAAGAAAAGGAAGAGCAGAAGAAGAGGCCGAAATGGCGGGGAAGTAAAAAAATTACAACGGTGGTAGTACTTCCCCACTGAGCCTAGCTGGATGACCCGGGCGGGTCCGACGACGTTAATGATGTACCGGTAGCCTGTAGCCACGTCTTATTGAGACGCCGGCCGAAGAGGTCACTGAGGTGCTGCTGACATGGCGGACTTGAGTCTCTCCCGGTGACGGTGGTGCGTGGAAATCGGATATGCTGTGGCAGCGGAATATCAACAACGCAAAGATGGAGGTGTCGAACGGGACAAATCCTCTGCCAACCATTGGAGACTACGTGAAGCATGCCCTTGCTACTGGCAAGGTCCTTCAAGGCACATGTAAAAGGACGTCAATTGGCGTCGAACTGCACTGTTTTACCGTACACCGACTCATCTGATGTCGTGCATGGCGCTCTCCATACGTGAAGAGAGCGATGACGAGATTGACATGTAGAAGCTTGTCGCTCGTGCAAATTCGCCGGCGAGAAAGGGGCTCCGTCGTTAGCGAACTGGTCAGGTGACCACGAAGGACTTTCCTGACTTTCCTCCTCGTCGTCTCGTCTCGTCGTCGTCGGTAGCCCCGTCTTTCACCGTCGGTGCTCCAACGGCAGTTTCAGCGAATAAGATCCGTCCTGGCAGGCAGCACTTGCACGTGCTGCTGGACCTAGAAGAGATGGCTCGGCCGAGCATGACCTGATCGCTGCACAGCCTCCCGGCGTGAAGAGCGTCGGGGTTGGGAGATCCCCCTCCTGCTGGACTGGCATGCTTACCAGCTCCAATGCAGTCGATCTCTCCCTATCGCTAAAACGTCTCTGGCCAAACTCTGGTCTTTGGTAGCAAGTCATAGTCTTTTGTATGAGGGGAGAGCACGTAGCATGAAACCCAACGATACATGCCGTGTTTCACGTGCGGCCTACCGGTGCACGACCTGGCGTATAGCCTTATATCGCATGAATTCTCTCAGGATTTTGCGAGCACCGGAGGCCAAGTCCCTTCGAGCCATTGGATACAAAGCTGAGACGAGATACCGAATAGCTAAGGAGCCGCGCCTCAGTGCAGCAGGCCGGACTAGCGAGCAGCATGGGATGAAAAGAACTGGATGGTTTATGCGAGTCTTGGGAGCTGGGGAGGCTGTGTTGCACCATTGGTTTTTTGTAGCCTTTCTAAACTCCTAGTCAGCTCGTCTGAAGGTGCTCCTGGTGTCGTGCATGATCGTGCCGACACCTTCGTCCACTGGCATCGGAATTCCAGAACCCAGAGGGTTGGCAATTCATGCAGCTCACAGCTATACCTGGCTACCTTTCCCACAACGGGGACACTTGTCACACTGACTACCGCTTCCTCTTACCGTGAAGCCATCTGGAATTGGTTCGTCCTTTGTCGTTCTTTTATCGAGCGGTCTTTCCTTCATTGAACGTTGCTCTGGAAGTAAAGCGGACAGTGAAGATGGTCTCACGACCACCCGCCATGCCCGGGAAGAGCCGTCCGAGCAATTCGATCTCCGTAATCAAAAATACGCATCGGGTTTATGATGGCAGCCAACGAAAGGAGCCGGTGGCTACTACAAAGAGGAAGAAATATGGAACCGGGAGATATGCTGGTATAGAGCTGGAGCCTCAACCAAGTGATTCAGCCCAGGACCCATTAGTGAGTGCCTTGCTTATGACTTGTTCGTATTTTCTCTGCTAACGGGATCCAGAATTGGGCGCGATGGAAAAAAGAGCTCTTCTTCTTGTCAATATGCATGGCGGGCTCAATTGTGGGAGTGTTCAAGACCCTCTTTGTCTCGGTCAATGGGGTATTAGCAACGCAGTTCAGTGTGTCTTACACGGCAGCAGCAGCTTTTACTGGTGTGCCTATCCTAGCCGCAGCTTTGTCGGGGTTTGGGGCGACCTTTTTGGCGCAAATGTGGGGGAAGAGATCGATATATTTGGTGTCAGCTCTTCTAATGCTTGGAGCGTCGTTGGTGAACATGAATATCGAACAGAATTACGCTGCCTTTATGGTCACCAGGATACTTCAAGGCCTGGGGTGGGGTACCTTTGAAACCTTACTTGTGGTATCGATCCGGGATATCTTCTTTGTAAGAATCCCTCGGCTGTCGTTGTCATAGCTTGTTACTTTACTGATAGTTGCAGGTCCACGAGCGAAATCTCCGTATGAACCTTTACAACCTTGTAGTGATAGCCTCTTTCTGGGGAGCTCCCATTCTCGGTGGTTTCATTTCACAGAGCAAGGGAGGCTTCTCAGATCAGATCATGTATCTGAATCTTGGCCAAACAGTTTCCATCCTGCTGTTGATTTTGGCAACTCCGGAGACAAGTTTTGACCGGCCAAGCTCAAGTTCGGCTTCCACCACCTCATCGCATAGCCGATCACAAACAGCTACCTCTATAACCACCACCGTAAGCACAAATGCGTTGCCAACGACTTCGCCGTTTCAAAAATATCTCAAAAATCTACATCCCATGCCATATATCCAGATTTTCGACAAATCGGAAGCTATACACGCCATCAAAGCATTAATCGCTCCGTCTACAATTCTAATCCTTCTTCTTACCATGCCTTTGGTAGCGACTAGCGTCGCAGTCGCCCAAAGTCTTGCCTTACTCTTCAGTGGTAATCCTATATTCCTCTTCCCAGCGGGTCTTGGGTATCTATTTGTAACTCCCGCCGTTCTGGCCGTGTTGGGATATACATTCATCTGGCTAGTCAGCAGACACGCCGCACAACCCTCATCCAGATCATCTTCCTCATCCTCGGCCAAAGTCCAATTCTCTCTCAACCATGCTCTGAGTTTTGCCGGTGCTGGAACCATGATTGGAGTCACCGGCTTATTGAGTTTCGGAGTTTATGCCGCATCCAACATTGTCTCGGAGGCGATCGACGTGGGGGGTGAGATCTTCCTGACGACGCCCGGCGCCGATATTTCTCTATCAGTCGTATCTCTATTGTTCGGAATCCTGGTCGCCGGTGCAACGATGCTCGAGTTCGCCGGAGTAGGCTACATCTCCTCACAAGTCCCCGACTCGTCTCCATCATCGACGGCGCTTCCGCTTGCGTACCAGACCCTCCAGAATATCTTCATCGGCGGCTTCGTCCTCGCCTTGCCCTCTTGGATAGGCGACGGTTCCGAGTTGCGGAACACGGTCCTTGCAATCACGATCGTGCAGATCTTGCTCGGCGGTACTGTCGCAGCTATCTACTGGGTCAAGAGGGAGAGTATTGTGGCGGCGGATGCGAGGCTTTTAGATCTTGATGGGAAGAAGGCGCCGTACAGCAAGGACTTGAAGCGTTGGGATACTCAAAACAGCTTCATGGATGATGCCTAATCTCCTTCTCCCGCTATTTCTTTCCGTGTATTTCTGTACTGTGCTTTTTTCTGGTTGGGGTATTGGCGGAATGGTATTCATTTATTGTGAGGGGTTTTGTTTGTTTAGATACCAGGTGTTGCGCATCTTGCTTTTTGGTTGGGTGGAGGAGTGCTAGGGAGGGATTGGTCCTCAGTAAGACAAATAAGAAATTCGTCTCGTCGTGGCTGGTTCATGCTTGGAAAAGTACAGACTATTTGGGGGTGGGATGGGAGATAGGAGTTATGTGACGGGGAGGGGAAGAAAAGAAAAAATAATGATAAATGTTTTGAACCTACTTTGGTATATCGCTTTCCTGATACTGAGCTGCTCTCCTCTCTCCGCGGATTTACATGGCTCGGACCCAAGCTTATGATACATCCATGATAACCGTACTCTGCTGCCTTTTGGATTCATGAGTCCCCATCGTTCGACCGTGACGGTTGCTGTTCTCCGCGACGGAAGGCACCAACTCGGTCCCGGCTAAGCCTCTCACTCTTCTCGCGCCGAAGTGGCTTATGATCTTCATCCTCCTCCAAGCGTTGCTCTTCAACAAATTAGCAAAGATTTAGGGACACGTTTCCCCATGCATGCATACCTCTAATCTGCGCTGTAGCTTCAGCGTATTTCTGCACCTCCTCACGGCTGAGGACTCGGAGCACGATTATAAAATCCTCTCTAGCTTCAAATCGCTCCTGCCCAGCTTCAAGCGCCTCCGGATTGACCAGTTTGCGACTGATCTTTGTCCATCGAGCATCAGGCGGTATGCGATCTTTCTTGATATCCTTGAGAGGCGCAACACCTTCGCGGATTGGGTTCGGATCCTCAGGAAACTTTTCACGTGGTTGTCGTAAAATCCCCTTCACGGCCTTGTCTTCGGATCTTTCTTGCTGGGGGGAGACTATCCGAGGGCGTCCTTGGTTGTGCGATGGTGAAGACGTTGATTCTGAATTGGAATGTTCATCTGACTCTGTATGTTTAGCATACGCGCGTCCGTGTTGGGATTCCATTCGCAGTGTAGACTCATATGGCGTTCGCATTTCTGGTATCGTAGGACTAGATTCCTCGCTTTCAACTCCAGTCTTGTTTTTCCACATCACGTCAGTTTTCATTTGTGGCGGGGACTGGCCCTCGGGCATCGGCATAGAGACTGTTATGCAAGGTGTGCGTCGTTTTACTTGCTCGTCAGGCCCATGATCTATTACCGAATCGTCGAACTGCACCTTTAGATGCTCCCTATTCGATCTAAGGTTTGATGCCTCACTGGGATTGAAAGAAGAATCCGATTCGGGTTTATGGTCGGCTGAGTCTCCGTCGCGTAGCGAAAATGGTTCTGGGGTAGTCCTTCCTTCATCGTCTTTCGTACACTTTGGAGAAGACAATGCTTGCAGTGCGGCAGGGGAGTGCGACAAACCAGTGCTGTACTCTAGAGGCACTGGGTCATCAGCAAATAAATTTGCTGCCTGATCAGTCCGAGGTAAATCGTAGGAATTTGACTTGCTCGGCGGAGGTGATGGAGGAGACGTCGCTCTCAGAAATGGAGGTGTCATTTGTGGTCCAGATGCTTTTGTTTCCCGACCGTCTGGCCATAGTAATGGTTCACTATTTATTGTGGGTCGTACGCCCTTTTGTTCATTGCTTCTCTTTTGATGAGACAAAGAGCCTTGACTGGTCCGAGTTCGACTTCGGGGTCTTCTGCGACGTTTGCTTTCATCGAATGAACTTATAGAGCTCAGGGACATGCTTCTTTGATGTGATCGACCAGATCTACTTCCCGAGGTTACGGAACCATAAGCTGAGTCACGAGTCGATCTTCTTGAGCGTCGCCTATGCCTGGCAGGCTGCTCTTGAAAGCGAACGATAGCAGATTCGAAGTCCCCTGCCGGTTCTGAGTAATGATCGTGCGATCTTGATCTCAACCGTCTGTGTCGTGTTTCTTGAGATGAGTCCTCGTCGTTAGTCTCCGATTCGGTTTCTGGGCCCCAGTCATCTGAGGCACTCTCCGATGCATTATTAGCATTATAGAACATGCTGTCAAAGCGGTGCGGGTACAACTTCTTCGTTACTCGTACGTCATGAAGTCGAAATAGGACCTCACGCTGCTTCTTCTTCCCCAGGCCGCCAAACCATCGCTCTACCGCATTTACTCCAGTCTTGAAGTCATTACTTAAACCAGCCTCAATACTCAACATAGATGGCAGAACATACTCGGGATGGCTAAGTGGTGTAGATTTGGACTTCAATAAATTTGGCGATCGGATTATGCCCACCATTTTCACGGCCGGATGTTCGCTAATGTATTTCCAGATCAACATTGGGATTGAAATTATCAGCAAAGTCGAAAAGCTCCCCCAGCCAGCCTCAACTGTCACATTGTCAGCGATCACCGGAATCATCCTTAACCAGTCCTTGAAGAGCTCCTCGTTAAGCTGATCTGGCCTGGTGTTTCCGGGAAGTTGCACGCTGAGTACAATTCGAGGGTACAGTTTTGACTCGGAAGATAAGCTAGTTATTGATGAAGTACCGGACTGGTGGGAGAATGGATCGGTGTCTTCATCTGACGCAGATGAAGAATTTGATTGGAGATAACGATCTGCCTCAGGGCCTGATCTCGAACCTGATCTCAAGACCAACATCGTCGACACAGGCTCTTCTAATCTCCGCTGCAGCGGCGAGAGTTGGATACTTCTAGGAAGTTTATCGTCCTGAGTTAGAACGACATGGATTGGGGCTTTCTGCAGCGTCATGTGAGAAAGACTCATCTGTACACGGCGGAGCAGATTGTTATAAAGCCTTCCTACTGTGAAAGACGGGATCTTTCGAAAAGCTCGCAGCTCCTTGCTCAGCGCAGTTGTGAAAGAATAGTCCCCAACACCATTAGCGACAGCATTGAAAGCACAGGCACCAATCAATTCCGTCACTCCATGTCCGTCATCTGTACTTGCAGTGCCAGCGGCACAGCAATCCAGAAGGAGCAGTACGTCCGACTCGGCATCTTCAAGAGTAGCTTGAATGGCGTGCCACTTCACTTGTTGGTATCGAGGCTCACCATCAGGAACACTGAATCATAATAAGCAAAAGCAACTGGTTAAAAGGAAAGTGATGCATACTTTGACCACATGAGCTGTCGGCTGGGACTCAAGAAACCATGGCCACCGTAGTACACGATCTTCAGGCAGTCTCGGCTATCATCCTCAATCTCAACGAATTCAGTAATCTTCTTGCTCAGAGCTCGATGGGCATTCTTGCTGGGAATTTTCCACGTCTCGGTTTGGAAATGGTAGCCCTCATCGAAGACATGCTTCAACTCCTCTAATTCTTGATCCACGGGTAATTTGGGATCACCATCTTCCCAGCACAGAAGCAAGACGTACACGCTCTCATATCTCGATTCAGTATTGTTCGGAAAGACAGCCTCGGCTGCTAACTGAAGTCTCCTGCCAAAGTCCTCCAAGGGGATATGGAACAGCAGCCGGTCCAGCTCATCATGTGAGGGGGGAGGACGGAGCTGCAAATCCGTGTCATTTGGGGTAATGTCGGAAGATCCGATCAGTGGGAGTTCTTCCATTTTGAGTGTTGCATCGTTGTTGACTGCATGCTGGCAGGTCTTACGTCGGACAGACTCAAGGGACGTTGGAGCCTTGTGCTGACAACGGGGATATGTTATATAATCACGTGACTTGGCATCACCTTCCGAATCCGTCACCGAGTGTATCGGCTGGGACTAGCAAGATCTTGGAGTGAGTGTCTGTCGTGCTCCCATGCGCTTTGAGGTCCAGCTCCGGCTATGAAGAGCACCACTATTGCCGGCTGTCTATAATCACTTGACAGCTTCTCCACATAAACCTTCCAAGACCGTATTGTCATGAATCTCTAGTCTATTGCCAAAAGTTTTGACCATGAGCTTGTTGTAAGTTGAATAAGTTACTCTCGCGTCGCTTGAGTTTCTTTGTTTAATTGTGATGTGGTGCAATCGGCAGAACGGCTCCACCGTTTGCAACATGGAAAACACCATCATTTACTGTCAAAGCTATACCTTAGGCATACTTTAAGTTGTTGCACCTGTAAGCCATTTGCTTCGCTACTCAGAAATCTGTGCCACTGCAATTTACTATTTTACTTCCAATCTACAAACAGGAGCTTAGCTGGGTTCTCTCCTCTCTTCCCAAATGAACCTCAAACCTGCTGTCCGTAAGTATGTTTCAATCTCCCTCCACAGGTAATATTCATGTGTGGACACTAAGCGGACAATTCAAATAGCGGCTTATCGCAACCATCTTCCCCACGGCTAGTGCTTGCTTGCACGCAATCAATCAATGCGAAGTACAAAACTTGAGCTGGGATGCGGGTGTTGTACGCTCTCATAACACCCGGGGCAGAAGTCGAAATCTGCACACTCTCGGCACTCATATCGTTCGTCTCCTCGGCATAGCTGGGAACTGGTGAGGAAGTCTTTCTCGAGAAGCTTTTGGGAACCACATACCTTACGGTTGCAACCATCACATCTCCAGTCACGGCTATACATCACCCCCGGCGGTGTCTTGGGGGCTGGAATGTCCGTTACGATTCTGAGAGGGCTTCTGGGGCTTTTCACACTCGACTTCTCGAGTGGAGGGCGATATTGATAAGGGGTCGATCTACTAGAATCTGGCTGTGCCGCGGGAGACGGCATTGGGCTTGATGTACTCGCTGGGCTGTACGAGTGCTCGATCGAAAACCACTTTATAAAGCCACTGTAATCAGCATAGGAAATTCCCACAGAGAAGATGTAACGGGATCAGGATGATTGACTTACATCATTGATGATCTCATCCACATCGCGTGAAGCTTCCTCACGAGATTTCGTCTCGACCGACGTCTCTTCACGAAGTCTGTGGTCTGAATCTTCTCTATAACGCTCCCTTTTCTTGTCTATTTCCTCATAATTCTTGCTATAAGATGTCCTATGGCGATCGGCACGACGCCCAGAACCATCACTCTCAGTCGTTACAACAGGTCTCACTCGCCTGAGCAGATTAGTAGAGAAATACGGACTGCGCCGCATATTCTTGAGCGACTCTTTTGCATTTGTCTTCGTTCTCGCATTGTCTGTAAGGGAGCTTTTGGATCTTGGAAGCCCTGGCCGACTCGTCGTAGGTGGTGGTTGCTTGGGATTCAAGGTTAGAGTCGCTTCATATATCACAGCTTGCGACTCGCCGTTTCCATTATTCATGGTAATCTGGACCGGAACATGCTCCATGGTACCACGTAAGCTTCCGACTGGGATTGCGCTGGAAGTCACTTGCTGTTGCTGATGGTGTTGCATCGATGGTACTTGATACATCCAGCACGTGGTCATGAACATGAACATGTGCTGCACTTTCTTGAGCTTGTCTTGGAGCTCGCCATTGGCCTTCTTGTCACCGAACGCATATTTCAGCCGCTGCACGTAATCAGATCTATCCAGATCGCGCGTACCCTCGGGAATCATGCCCTCAATATCTGTCAATATGGAGTTACACTGTAGGTTTGTGTCAGTTCTCTATTCTTGATTGACACCCAAACACGGTACCTTGTCGACAAGCGTTGTGACATCCTCTCGAAATTTTGGGGGAAACTTTAGCCCCGTCGTGTCTACACTATTCGCAAACACATCAACCAAACCTGAGCAGAAAGTGACTTGGTCGGCGATCTCGACCATTTCTTCTGGAGCTGATTTGAAATCTTGATACGTGTCCATCAGCTTGCCGGCAACCTTGTTCGCGGCTTCTGTTAGCGCCAAGGAGCCCACAAGAATCGAAAAAGGATCCATGGTAGCCGAGGAAGAGCGTTGCCATAAAAATTCCAACAGGTTCTGAGCGTCTGATCCCTGTGGCAGAAGCGTAGAGGTGAAATAGTTACTTCTCTGATTTTCCAGCCTGGCGTGAGAGTTTTTGGGAGGAACGGCATTCTGTGTTGCAGCTGACATGCACTTCAGCCGCAATATGTTAGTGCACTCACCACAGGCTAAAACCAGCCAATGACACAGAGCGAGGTCCAATAGTGCGAGAGAAAGGACCAAACTTAAGGCCTCGGTACATAATAACTTATGAATGATGTAGCTTAAATTTTATTTTGATGTCATACTAGGAAAGGCCTACCCGAGGTTGGAAGTAGCCTTGTGTGGATAAAAGGGCTGATGATATTTTGGAACGTGACGTAAAAGGAATCTTGTTCCATCTCTAGATCTTGCTGAGATTATCGAGATTGCAATTTCAGAAAGAGGAGCTACATCGTGAAAATCATGCCTGAAACAGACAGTCAAATCTTCGTAGAGTTCCTGGAGTGGTACTAGTCTGAGACAGGGCATGAAAATTGTAATGCAGTATCTTATACTTCATCATGTGGAAAATGATCAACATCAAACTTAAACTTCTTGCCTTTTTGCTCGTTCTAACAAATCTCGAGAGCAGCTTGTTTCGAACAAAAATGTAATCAAGACAGCTAGAACCGTTCCATTCATCTATAAAAGGTCGACGCATCCCATCCTCAAAGTACGGCACGAACAATTTTTTACATTTTCAAGAGGAACTCATTTCTATAACTCACTGTACACCATAACCATGTATATCAGCAGACTTACAACCCTGGCCGTCTCCATCGGACTTGCTGGCTCTGCAGTCGCAGACACATTCACCTGCGCCGATGGCACAAAGGCTCGATGCTGCGCTAGAATCTTGACGCCTCTGGGCGGCAAGTCAATCATCGGCAAAAACTGTAAGCAATTTCCTTAATATAAGAAGAAAATTCTTGTTCTTTTCATGGCCAAGCTGATATTTCGAAAAGGTATCACGGCAGGTCAAAGTTTTGATGCCGGCTTACCTGGTGTGTATACTTGTGACAGCTTCACTACTGCTAATCCTGTACAATTCTGCTTCATTGTAAGTCATACTCAATCTGTCTTCTTACCCAGTCACAATCGAGGAGACTAGCTATGGCTTCTGACCCGGACCCCATGCTAATGATTTTGCTGTGGTATAGTACCAAATGTATTCAGATGCACTTAATTTGGTCCCGGCAAGTCAATTTGGATACACGCCTTGTGCACAGAACATCACACAATCAAAATACTCCAGTTGCCCACTTGGAGCATTGAGTGTTGTCTTAACATAATTGGTAGCTTCACGAGCTGGACTATGCCATTCGTCCACTTGTAGTTAATTCAAAAGTCATTTGATGGAGTCAGATAATAAAAACTATACCGGCAATGAAACTCTCAATCATTATTTGCACGATTTGAAAATTCTGTGTTTATTTCGATATAATTTCCGATTTCTCTGGGGATTATGGGCGGAGAAAGAGACCAGTACTAGCAGCAGATTTGCACTCCCAAGCATCTAAAACTATTCCTATTTTATATTTTACCTCAGCCAATTGATCAACCAGAGCTGTAACTAGTATAATCCACTTTAAAGTTCTTTGGGGAATTTGTTGTCTTCCTTAGATCAGCAACGAGGATTTGCTACGTCAAACACCCTACCTACTGTCGAACAGCTGAAAAGTATTACCAATAACAGCGTGTCTTACTTGAAACAGGATATGCAAGTGAACCACTGCAAAAAATTTGTTTTGGATGAATTTCACAATCGGTTGGAGCCACTTAGGCGTATCAGCCTAGGAATGCACTTTGGTTCGGAAAAAACCTCCTCAATCCCAGCGATTCGGACCAAGAAAAGTCTTTCTTGGAGTAAATCTCACTAGTTATAACTCGGGAAAGGGCATCAAGCTCCCGAGAAGAATGGTGCATATTTCTCGTTCCAATAGTACGGACTCAATCCTCGCTTGTCACTTAAGATCTCTAAAGCTTCAAATATGGACCATGCCGCAACCAAGTAGCATATATTAAAAAAAGGCAAAAGTACCTCAAAGCGAGGTTCAGTTTCTTTTACCTGTCTGAAAATCAATACTGTTATGGGCTCTCCACATCTTTGTATAAAGTTTGCCATTTGACAAGTCACGTCGCTTAGTGGTCAATGGAAGGAGATGTAGGCTCGAAGTTAAAATTTCCTTTACCAGGCTTCTTTCTGCCCGACACCTGAATCTTTATGGGAAAGTTTGAGAATAGCTCTCACTAAGTAGCCTTGCATACTCCTGAATATGGAGACAATAAACTATACTGTGGGAGCACTGTTCACGTGCTTACGAGCCGGGTTTCGTAGGTCTGTGGAATACAGGGCCTTTTTTTATGCGCCCACCCCTATTTTGGCCCTGAAGCTTTTTTCGATTATTTGCTACGAAGACTAAATATCGCTAGATTTTTCTCAGGCAAGGATAATCTTAATCAAATCAATATTTTCTTTCATCAAATAGAGATATTCTGTGGTGGCTTTTATACTATTTAATGTAAATAGAGAGATAATACTTCAGGGACCCTAAGCATCGCTAAAGTAGGGGTGGGTGTATGAAGAAAAGGCCCTGTATTCCACAGACCTACGAAACCCGGCTCGTTATTCCTTTGCCTTCCACTTAACCAGCGGGTCGAGCCGAGCCTGAAACATCGCTAGTAGGATACAAGAGATCAACTGGTGCAAGGTCAAAATAGATGATCACATCCCTTCTAAGACCTGATCAGCCAGTAAGTGTTAACACCGACATGACTGACGGTGCATATACGATCTAAGACTAAGCCGTTAAGTGCTCAATGGCAGACTCTACGAAGACACTAGCAGGACAACAATTTGGTTGATCTGTTATTGAGGCATTGGGCGGCTTTAACAACCAAATTACCCTCTACACCTTCCCCCGTAATTGAAATAATCTTTTCCTGGGATGCAAACCTGGTGGTTACATACCGATCGCTTTTTGAACTTTAATCTATGGATGCAAAGACCTCCTATCTATTCAAGCCTTGCCAGTAATCAATGCGAAGACTGACTCATCAAGGATCTAGTAATTAAGAGCCTGATTTTCTCATAGGATGCTTGCTAATGGCATCCGTTGTGTGCTTGGAGATTAGCTAGAATGTAGTTGGTAGTGGCAGCACGACGCAGCAAGAGTGATTATGTAAGTAATAAGTGGATTCACCAGGAACATTCTAAGGCCATTCATAGAACATATAGTTTAGGATTTCCTGCTATCTCTTGGCTACTTTCGCCCACATGTCTGTTTACGCTATGAAATGTAGTTTTCTGACCTTATGAAAATTCAATGTGAAGGGTGATACGCCTTGTAAGCCTGCAATCCCCCTTCGACGCACTGTACCAGGCCAAAAATGACTGTCAAAGCCAAAACTAGAGCCGCTACCCAAAATGTATACCACTGTACTCTCTTCCTCCTATCAAACCACCATTGAGAAATTGTACTCGGTTCAGCTTCGTCAAAGAATTGTTTGAGATCCACAAGGCGATCATGCCAGTAATAGAAACTTTCGATCCGCCTGTCCTGCATTCTGAGACGACCGCATTTCATAGCTTTACTATCAATGTTTCGGATAGAGGATTGTTTTCTGAACCAGTTTCTAGTATCTCTATCCGTTTGTGGAAAAAGAAGGGCAAGTGTACGTAGTGTTTCTTCGACAAATCCATCGGGAAATATTTGGCTTGAGTGGATCAGCTCTAGTTCAAAAGGCGTTCAAAATAGTCACCCACCTGTTTTTTTGACATTCTAAGAATGACGCATAATGGAAGATGGAGACTGTCATATCATCTTCTACCAAAAGTAAGTGATCTGCCAGATTCTTGGTCCATTCAATTTTGATGCCTGCAATTCGTCCAAGGTTTCGAGCGTTGAATACCCTTTCCAGCTTTACACGTTCCTGCCGCAGAGCCGGAGGAGTCGCGAAATAACCACTAACGAATTCGCCCAGTGAGTTTTCACTCCAAACAAGCTCCTGCTTGCCTGAGAATCCGTATCGAAGCCTACCAAACCCCAACATGAGAAGCAGCCGCGCTGCGAGGTCGATAGAACCATCGAGCAGTTCATCTGCATTGGTAGGTATGGGGCTCGGCAGCGCATTTCTTAGGAATTGCTTAATTTCAGACCGTGTTGATGAGTTCTTCAGATGTTGTGCGATTTCAACGATATCCCGATGCGTCCTTGCCAAAATGTGTCGTCCTCCATCGTGTAATGCAACATCACACTCCTCGGCGTAGTAGGCAAAATATGCATCAAATTCGAGATATTTGTCGTAGAATTCTGTAGGTTGAACATTGAGACCCCATAGGCTATTGAGAATCTCGCACTTGGTCCTGATCCCCATGGGTTTCCGCTGGAGAGCATGGCATAAGTGATCTTGAGCCATGTTGTATAATTACACGTGATCTTCTTGGGTTGGCGGATCTTAAATTTCCTTTACACACCCTTGGTGTTTTTAACCGTTACTGCGAGAAGGCTACGTATGGCTGATTCCTATCGTGGATGGGCTCACAAGGCTACTTGGTGGCTGTAAAACACGAGGCTATGCTGCATTATCAGCTAGCATAAGCAGCCACAACGATGATTGAGTGACGTGGTGTAACCGTCCAAATTTGCGGTTTATGCTGTGCTTCTTACTACATAATCTTCAAGAAAGCTTTTCCAATAAACATTCACTGTTCAATGGCTAGCTACATGGCAGATGTGCACCGACGCGTCGCTTGTCAGACACTGAGATCAGCCGTAATACGGACCAGTGGACAATGCTGCTGAAAAGAAAGAGATGCCAGTGGCCCAACCCCGAGGCTTCAACTGGCAGATTTTTTCGAAAAATGGGAACCTCTGACTCTTGCTGGGAAGCGATAGGAGAAGCTCGAGAAGCCTTCCTACTAATCGCCGCCGAAATCAAAGATCATCTCGATAAGAATAGCGACCCAGTCTCGCAAGCCGTAACATGGTCGATTTATATGATAGGCCGGACAAGAGAGACTGCGACGCCAAGGCTCATGTTTTGTTGCCAGGACTCCAAATCTCGCAAGTCAGTACGAAAGACTGTTGAAGAAAGTGGGATTCTGGACAGATACCCTGGAGTGAAAGTCGGGGACAGTTCTCGACCTCCAGATTTTGACCAGCTTGTGCCGTTAGCATCAAACCCAGCTGGTATTCCTGATTCGCATGCTGGTCATGTACGAGACAAGGTCGTTTACTATGTGCCTTCTCGAAACGCATTTGGTGCGCAGCTTTTTTGGAAGGACAACAGCTCTGAAGTTTCTGCTTGGCGGAAAGCCACAGGTGGTGGACTTGTGCGATTAGGAGACCGACTTTTCTATCTCACTGTTGAACACATCTTTACGGACTTCATCAAAACTTTTTCGCACGATCCCGTCGACGATGAATTTGAGTTCGACATTGGCCAGGACGATGTACATGAGGAGACGACCGATTTAAGTGAGACGACTAGCAAAGGTAGCATCACGCCAGAGACTGTGGAATACGCCAGCTCAGATGATACTGGGCCACCTTATGAAGTCTTAACAAATCCTGCGTCTCAATCAATATATAATAGGCATGTTAAGAGTTCTGAGTTGGCCAGCGAACCTATCAATACCATATTTAACACTTTACCAACTTCGAAAGTCATCCCGCAATATACGCTAGGAACACTTGAGGTTCTTGGCAATGTCGTTCTTTTAGCCAGCGAGGGGTGTAGACCAGGTCTTGATTACGCATTAGTCCAAGTCAACTCACCAGAACTTCATACCAATAACCTTCTCCAGCTGGCCAGCAATATGGAGGGTCTATACCCCGAGCGAGTTGGACGCATGCAGCCGCGAAATACAGATGTTATCTGTGCAACGGGTTCAGCTGAGGCTGCTCTTGAAGGCGTCTTGTCAGGAACTCCAACGTTCATGAAATTGCCCTCTTCAAATACGATCCAAGAGGTGTGGACTGTTAAGCTCAACGGAATTCTTGCCATCGGTGACTGCGGTTCCTGGGTTATCGACATTGAAAGTGGTGATCTCCTAGGTCACATCGCCTATGGCAGTCCAATAACTGGAGTAGCGTATATAATTCCTGCCTATAAGATCTTTGAAGACATCAAAGAACGTAAAGGTGAAGAACTCGCATTGCCCACGAGAAATGATCTCCACATAAACATTCCTCTAGAGATACTACCCTTAAATGTCTCCAACGAACACGTTAGTGGAGTCGAGGGTGCAGCTTCCACAGGAAAAGGAAAAGACAAGATCGTCAACTATGAAGCTGCTGCCGCTTCATTACCTGCTTTATTACTTGGCGATGAAAATAGAACTGAAGTCAACAGCGAGTACAGCTCGGGAAACCTCTCACTAATCAGTGATTCGAGCTTCCCAGACCCTTCAGCAAGCCCTAGTCTTCGAAAACCCGTACACCGCAGCGATCCGAATATCCTGGGTAGTTCATCCGACCCCGATATTCTCTTATCTGCTCCTGTCACAGCACTTTCATCCAAAATAAATGGTTAGTACCTAAAGTGTTTGAAATGATAGCGGATTAATACTGAATTCACTGTAGCACCTATTCCTACGACATTCTACTATCTCCCACTTCCGAAAAACCACAACTTCGTTGGTCGCAGCGCAGAACTAGATGAGTTAAAGCAGAAGCTGTTATTGAGAAAGGAATGCGGCGATGTGACATCTGCTAAGAGGCAGGCTGCGGGCTCTGGCCCATCATCTTCCAAGCCTCGTGCGAAAGCTAAGAGCATTCGAATATCGCGCATTCCAAACACTGTAAGCCGTGATCAGCTACGAGATTGGCTCGATGGGCTGCCCGTATCAAGCAAGCAGCCCGTAACTGGAAATCTGCTGCAGCTATCAATCGCTGCCAACCATGAAAGCTACTTGCAAGCAACTGCAACTTTTAAGGAGTTTCCTGCCCAGTTTTGCGATGTGGAAAAGGATGATCAACACGTCGATGGTCCAGAAGGATCGAAGATACTTGTCGACAGTCATTTCAAAGGGACCACTGTGCTCTATGAAAGCGAAAACTCAGAATCTATCAAGGCAGAGTAAGAATACCCAAGTTGCTCTTTTTATTTTTTGTTCCTTTGGAAATACTGATAGGTAGAAGTATTGTTGCCGTCCATGGCCTTGGTGGCCACGCTCTCGGATCTTGGAAGTCACCAACTAGTCATAACGTCTGGCTACGAGACTTCTTGCCTGAGGATGTCGAAGATGTCCGAGTTATGACTTATGGTTACGATACAGACCTCAAAGTCGGAAAATGGAAGAATACTATATATGATTTGGCAAATTCCATGCTAAATGCTGTCCACTCCGTTCGTAAATTTGTTGTAAGCTATTCCCAAATCGAGTAAGAGACTTAGCTATTAACGCCAGTTTAGTCAAGAACTCGGCCCATCATTTTCATGGGACATAGTTTGGGCGGGCTTCTCATTAAGCAGGTAAGGGACAAAGAACTTTCGATTGTTCACACACTATATCAATATACTCACCTGTACCTCATAAGGCATTGATTATTGTAGCCGACAACCAAGATTACAAGCCGTACCAAGACATCCTCCACAACTGCTGTGGCGTAGTATTCTTTGGTGTACCTAACCAGGGAATACGATACAATGAATTAATATCCATGGTGGAAGGGGAAAGGAGTCTAGACTTCGTACGGGGACTATTACCTGACGAAGACACTGAAGAATCCCCAACATTAAGAGCGCTCAGCAGAGACTTTGGAAACCGATTGAAAAAATTCAGGTACAGTAGCGAAAATACTGTTAATGTGCTGTGTTATTATGAGACACAACAGACTTGTGTATCGAAGGTATTTTCAAGTTCCCATACTATTTTCAGCAGGTTAACGCATTGTGTCAGAATGATGAGCCGAAAGTGGAGAGGCTTTTAGTGACAGAATCTTCAGCCACGTATACTGGAGATCATTACAAATCTTATAACCTCCTCCGCCTCGAAGGCGATCATCGCTCTATGGTCAAGCTCAAGACGCAAGGGGATGCGGGGTATATCAGCATAACTGGAAAGATTCAAGAGTTCATTGAAGATGCCATGAAAAGCCACGTAGATCCAGGTATGTCTTAAGAATTAGTTGCTTCGCACATCACGTCTAGAATTGACGCGGCCGAAATATCTGTGGCACTGTTATACTTGTTCGATCCAGTCTTGCGACATTTATATATGCCAAATTCTTTTGTCTAAATTCTGAATTTACTGCATCGAATTTTAAATTATTAGCCTGTACTACTTGTCATTTTCGGTCTAATTGTTGAAAGCAGGTATATAGTACATCTTATGATCAGTTGATTTATATTAATTCATTTAAAGTTTCTACTATAAGCAAGGAACCTACAACTGAAGATCTTCGTGGGTACTCCCACTCACGTCTTGAAACAATATTACTTTGCTAATTAAGACTCAAGCTTGCTTGCACTCCCTAGCATTTCCAGAAATGAAATATCGAAAACAAGATTTAGGTCAAGCCTACGCAAATACATGTCAGTGGATTCTAGAGCACGATTCCTATATGAAATGGATTGCGACGGATCATGGCCTTCTTTGGATAAAAGGGAAACCTGGTTCTGGCAAATCAACACTTATGTCCTTCGTCCATAAAGATTTCGTAAAACGCTTCCCTGTCGACAAACACTTAACTCTCGACTTCTTCTTTCACGGACGAGGAGTTGAGTTACAGAAAACTCCAGCTGGGCTGTTTCGTTCACTTCTTCATCAACTCTATATTCAAGAGCCAGCTGTGAGGCCCATGATACGACAAGAGTTCAAAGAGAATAATTATATAGGGGAAGTGGGTAAGGGCTGGCAATGGCCGCCTAAGGATTTAAAGGAACTTTTTTCTCGAGCGGTTCAGTATGCAGCTAAGTCTCAGCAGGTCTCTATCTTGGTAGATGCCCTTGATGAGGCTGGTTCCGAAACTGCTAGCCAACTAGCCGACTATTTTCATCAACTCGATGAATCATCACGAAACATCAATGGTTCAATGAGGATCTGTATTGCCTGTCGCCATTATCCCATTCTTTCTACGCCCTCAAAGTTCGAAATTATCGTCGAAAAGAATAATAGCAAGGATATCTTGGCTTACGTCCAAAGTAAGATCCGCTCAAGGATCCCAACACTGCAGAATCATCTAGAGGCAAGATTGTGGGATGACCTCATCAGAGATATTGTAACTGAAGCAAAAGGAGTGTTTCAGTGGG
Organism: Coleophoma crateriformis; assembly: GCA_003369635.1. Classification (NCBI taxonomy): domain Eukaryota; kingdom Fungi; phylum Ascomycota; class Leotiomycetes; order Helotiales; family Dermateaceae; genus Coleophoma; species Coleophoma crateriformis. The sequence goes on from PDLN01000003.1 coordinate 298,191, forward strand.
TATATCTGATTATACCACTAATTATTAACCATCATTCCGAGGGTGAATCTTTAGTTTTTATCCGGAAAGAATTAAAGAAACTGCCCGAAACGCTCGACGAGGTCTATGAACACATCCTACAAAATGTTATCCCGGTTGAGAAATTATCCAGGACCTTACATTTAATGCAGTGGGTATGCTTGATGGAGCGGCCATTGTCGGTGACTGAGCTTCGGTACGCTTTGGGATCTGATGTCTACCCGCGTCCAATACCACTGTCCTATGAACGGTCGGAAGATTTTGTGGACGATGATGTTCGCATGAAGAGATTGATCAACTCTTTGTCTGGAGGACTTGTAGAAGTCATTTATCACGACAAAATGTCAACGTTTGGAGAATACGAAGAATTTGAGGAACGGGGACAATCCCAGATTGTCCAGGTAATTCATCAATCCGTCAATGACTATTATAGATCCAAGGGCCTCAGCTATCTGCTATCAAAGTTGGATAGCGCGAGAGAAGATACCGTAATATCTTCTAAGGATGCTTTCTTCCGAAGTCAAGACCGCTTGTGCCGATCATGCATCAATTACCTCAGCCTTGGAGAAGAAGTGGGGATTGAAACTTGGAAAGTAGAGAGCCTAGTAGGATGTTTTCCTTTCATTGATTACGCTACTGCGAATTGGTATGTCCACGCAGAAAAAACTGGAGGCCGTACTGTGTTAGAAAACGACCTTGTTGAGAGATTTGAATCTCAGCATCCAGGAAGATTACAATCCTGGGTAACGGTTTCTAGGATGCTTTACCGGTATTATAGCCATGATAGGCTTCCAGCCTGGAATACAACATTGCTTCATGTAGCATCTAGCTCAAACCTTCAGATCACCGTACAGCGCTTAATAGCCAAAGGAACCGACGTTGAACAAATGGATGACGACGGTAATAGCGCAATGTACTATGCTGCTCGCTTTGGCCACACCAAGATAATAGAATCGCTTTCTGATGCAGGGGCACAGCTGGAAGTCCAAAACAAAAATTATAGCACGCCGTTAAAAGCCGCTGTTACAAATGGTCATGAAATAGCCATGGAGTTGCTTCTAAGTCGAGGAGCAAACGTCAACAAAGGTTCCAGTATTTCGGGTAGTGCATTATATGATGCAGCACACAATGGCCACACGAAACTAGTCAAAAAGCTCATAGAGAAGGGGGCAGAGGTTAACACTCAGGGTGGGCAGTACGGTAATGCTTTACAAGCGGCAGCGTCGAATGGACATCAGACGATAGTCGAGCTACTACTCGAGAAGGGGGCAGAGGTCAACGCTCAGGGTGGGGAGTACAGTAATGCTTTACAAGCGGCAGCGCGGAGAGGACATCAGACGGTAGTCGAGCTACTACTCGAGAAGGGTGCAGAGGTCAACGCCCAGGGTGGGGAGTACGGTAATGCTTTACAAGCGGCAGCGTGGAGTGGATATCAGACGGTAGTCGAGCTACTACTCGAGAAGGGGGCAGAGGTCAACGCTCAGGGTGGGGAGTACGGTAATACTTTACAAGCGGCAGCGTCGAATGGACGTCAGACGATAGTCGAGCTACTACTCGAGAAGGGGGCAGAGGTCAACGCTCAGGGTGGGGACTACGGTAATGCTTTACAAGCGGCAGCGTGGAGTGGACATCAGACGGTAGTCGAGCTACTACTCGAGAAGGGGGCAGAGGTCAACGCTCAGGGTGGGGAGTACGGTAATGCTTTACAAGCGGCAGCGTCGAATGGACATCAGACGGTAGTCGAGCTACTACTCGAGAAGGGGGCAGAGGTCAACGCTCAGGGTGGGTACTACGGTAATGCTTTACAAGCGGCAGCG